>AYEL01082525.1:0-13073 GCA_000484575.1 Olivierus martensii
AATTGATTCCTTCTACCAAACTTTACAAGATTTAATAAACAAAGCAGACAAAAAGACAAATTAGTTGTAATGGGACAACATTAAAATTAAAAAATTACACCCCAGCTTTTTTGTAAGAATGTTTAATTGGTGGTATGAGTATAAACAAGTTCCAAGTTTTATAAAGGACTAGCTAAAATACCTGGCATTGCTGAGTTTTTGTTTATAAATCACATATTAAAAATAATTACTGAAAAATAATCATCAACATAAAATATATCATATTTATCAGCACTTCTCAAACTTTTCCACTTGGCGACCCTTTTTACCCAAGAAAATATTTTTGCGATCCTGGGTATAGAGCTATATAAACTAGGAATACGAATTAAAACATTTCCTAAAATTTCTGCAACCCCTAAATTTTGTTACGTGACCCCGTATGGGGTCGTGACCCACACTTTGAGAAGCACTGGTATATATAATCATACAATAAACAATGCTCCAAATTCAATATCATTTTTCTCTTGTTATTTGTTTATATTTCCTTTAAAAATTAAATGATTAAATTTTCAAAATTTGTTTCTATATGAAAACAGCTGTATTAAATATATAGAAATATTTTCTATTATACAACAAACAATCAAACATGTGTTAAACACCTGCTTTGCAACAATAAATGAACCACATGCTTGGTCCTTTGTTGCATAGTACAGTGGTCTCAAACTGGTGGCCTGTCTTTGCATCCAGCCTGCAAAGCAATTTTGTATGGTCCACGAAGATATTTTAGCTATTTGTTTAAATGCATATTACAGTCAGAAAATTATTACAATTTAACATTAATAAAAGAATAATCTAAAGTTTTAAAGCATACTGTACTCAACCTATGCTGTGCTATCAGTAACTATTGTATTGGTAAAATACCTTTCACTGTAATTTTGTTTAAAAATATTCGGCTCTTTGTTTTGTTTCAAACTGCACATTCAGCCTGCTTGCAATTTGTGCTTGAGACTACTGGCGTAGTACAAAAGGTCATGAACATGTGCAGAAAACCAGCGCTTGTTTAACACATGCTTCGCTCTTTATTTAATTTACCCAAGAATTTCATTATTTTGCCCATGTTAAGAACAGGCGTGGTCCATTCAAGAAATGCTATTTACATATAATTTATATTGTTATAATGCTCAATTGAAATACATAATTATGTCATGACAATGATGTGGAATAAGAACAGATTTGGCAATAAAATGGAAATATTCAATATATGCTATGTGTGTTATTTTAAGTATTATTTATTTATTAGCTAGGGAGAATCCATAAATTATGTCATGTTTTATGGGTAGAGTATAGATTTGAGACAATAAATGATGTAGGGGGAAGAGTTCTGTAAATTATGACATCACTCTTAAAATTGTTAATGCTTGCATCTTTATGGCTAAACAATGTTTTAGTTATAAATAAAATATAAAATATTTATGTGTAATTGTTAGAGAAATAAAGACTAATGTAACATGTGGAAATATGTTTGTTTAAAACAGATTGGCCAATCCAAATTGTTTCTTCAATCAGCTTCAAGAACAATGTTATAATAATCACACAAAATGCAATGAAAAATTTCGAAGGGGGAGAGACTCAAAATGTGTTTGAAATAATGCAACGTGGCTTAATTTCATTTAAAATTGCAACAAATAAAAAATTTGTATATATTGCAGGTTTTTGTGCGATTTTAAACATTTTTTATTATTATTACATAATATTGGATAAACATATAGTAATTTACATCATGATGAATAGTTATATAATTTATTTGTGTGATAAAATATAAACAAATTTCATTTGAGATATGAAATATGTCACGATCGTAATTATGGATATAGAACAGGCTTAACTTAGCTGCAAATTCAACATAAAATTTCCTTTAAATAAAACATCCAATGGAAAGGTATGATATAAAGATACTGATTGAACACAAATTGATACTGAACAGTATTAATCTGTATCATAATCATCAATAATCGCTTTAGCTAAGTAATTCTGTAAAAATTTAGTAATAGTAATGCAGGTAAGTTATCTGTTGCCCCCTTACTTTAACACTTAGCGCCATCTATTGATATTTATTATCATAAAATAAATAAAAATTAAAAAGGGCTGAATAAAAAAAAAGGAGTATGTCGCCCTTTTTTTATTTGGCCCAAACGTGATACTGAACAAAATTCTATATCATATACCTAAATATCTTTTGCAGATTTTAAATAAAAAAGTTATTATGTAAATCAACTCAGCCAAACTTCCCCTGGCAGACAAAGTCTATATTAAATTTTCAATGATTATTTGAATCAAAGCTATGGTACCACCATCTGTTGAGTTAATAATTAATTAATTAAATTTAGAATTTAGAATTAAGGTGGCGCCATCTAGTGATAATGATTATATTATAATTTTAAAATTAATTTTCCCGAAATAAAATTTTGCCACCGCACCCGACTTAAACCGGGATCTTTGGGATAGCACCCCAATGCCTTAACTGATTAAACCACAGTGACCAATTTGGAATGGTTAATTCCCTGATTAGTATTGATTAGAGTGTAAAAAAGTTATATACATACACACAGTACACACACACATTTTATAAGTATACTAGCTGAAACCTGAAAAATTTTTGCAGTTATAAACATATTAGATATTTTAATAAAAGTTTGCTACAATTAATCTTCTTTATATACGATTCATGTTTGAGTTTTTCCAAAAACTTTACACAATTAAAACTTTTTACCCTAGAAAAGACATCATATTATTGGCCGTGAGTGGGAGACACATGCAGGAGTATCTGTGTCTGGTAACACCTGAAAAGTTTTATCGGGGTGCTGGACCCAGCCCGGCGATCTGCGTCCTTCACCATCTGGCCCCCTTTCAGTCCGTGGTTGGAATTGGCTCCTGCCTCTTAGTAATCTCTCTGATTGGAAAGGGGGCATAAAATATGTAAAAAAAAAAAAAAAATTGGCCATGAGTAAAAACTGGATGAGGAATGTCATCATCAATCTATTAAATGAAAAAAAAAAAATTGGCCGTGAGTAAAAACTGGATGAGGAATGTCATCATCAATCTATTAAATGACTGTCTATTTTTGTTGTCCATTTTTGTTTTTGCTGTAGGGTAATTCCATGGTAGAAGCATTCGCGAAGTGTTACATTTTCACATCACACGCTGTACTCTCTCCAATAGAGAGCCTCGAAAATAACATTGCCAGATCTGAATTGCTGAAAGTAGCGAACTGAAGGACTATGAGACAGCAAGAAATTTAAAAAGAGATTATATGACAAATAAAAAATGAAAATTATGTGCAAAAGCTAGTGGATTAAATAACAAATATAACTAAAATTTCTAAAAAAATTCTAAAAATTAAAATAAATCAAACTTTGTTGCTATAGCAAATATAGCAACAAAAGAAATTTATTCCACTTTGAAATTTCTGATGATAGACAATCATACATGCAAAATTTCTCCACTTGTGGCACCACTTACATCTTTGGTAGAGCTTAGGTTTTCGCTCTCAGTTTACATTTGTCTTTTTAATTTTCTACATAGTTAAGCTAATTCATTATGGACTTCAGTAAGTTGAGCATTTCTGAGCTGACGAAACAATTAAATGATATTGGAACAAAAAAAATTTGGGACAAAAACAGAGTTAATTGTAAGATAAGTGATATTAAACAATGCTTATTGTAAACTTGCATAATCCACATTGCAAGCATGTGTCACAAGTAGACTGTATGTATTAAAGGTCCTTCATAGTAAAAAATTAATTCTTGAGATTTTATAGCAGGATCATAATGTTGTATATAACTTTTTATTGGCCCTTATTACTTTTATTTACATAACTATTTTATGTTTTGTTTGTGGAAAGTATTTCTCAGTTGGGTCATGATTTATATATCGTATTTGTAAAAAATCATAAATATGTCAGAACCTTTCTTGATTTTAGGAAAATTGATATTTAATGCATGATTTTTCATTAAATGATTTATCTTTTAAATTAAAAATACTTCAAAAATTATTATAAATTTTACATTTTATATAGCTGAATGATTTCTTTGAATACTTTATTAACATTTAAATTATTGTAAAAATAAAAATGTTATACTGTTTACTAGTGTATTGATCATTGAATAACTTTTAAGACTGGCATTTTTAATATCAAAATAATTTTCAAGGAAAATATATATATATAAAAAACTATAAACAGAAATGAAATTTTTTATTGAAAAAGTAAAAGTTGCATAATGTGTTTTGATTTTTGTATTAGGAAAACATCTCTATGATTATTTGAAAATAAAAATTTGAAGTTTTTGAATGCTTTTTTAAATAAAAATGGACAATGATTAATATTTTTAAATTGGCTTAATTAAATTTTTTAATCAAAATTTTCCATATTATGAATAAACATCGTGTATAAAATCTGATGAATAATTTCAGTCAGTCTTCTTGATGCAAGACACGATTAAATATCTTACATTTTTAACTGATTTGTTTTAAAATATATATAAATAAAGTAAATCCGAAAGATATAATGTATCTTACGCATATATTAAAGCACCTGTAGCTAAGAATTATAGAGTAAGCAGTTAAACATCTTTAGTTTTTCTGACATTGGGATTTAAGCTGTGTGTGTCAATGGATGTTTCCTGATCAGGAGTGTTATTTTTCATTTCAGAATCTTTTCCCGAATAAGAGAAATTATCGTAATATTGTTTTTTAAATTTCGAAACAATGTTATAAAAAATTTTACTACTTATTTTTCCTTGTGTAATACAATTTTGTTACTTGCATTATTTTTGTTTTTATAATTCTTAATATTTGATACGGATTATATGGTTCTAATTTCTTTTCATTTGAAATCTAGCCCGTATATTTAAGACATCATTCATCTATACTTGACGACAGCATCAGAAGTCAGTATTGAGTCTATGGGAGAGCCGAATTTCATTTATATCACTACGTCGATGATAGAGCCCACTAAATTATTCGCTATGTTATAGTTAATTGTCATAAAATTATGAAAATTTTGACAAATTTACTATAAATTTCGAATAAAATTGATATTAATATGTAGTAAATTATCTGCGTGTCTATAATATATACGAGGATCACCAACACTCACAGTGGCAGCCACCAAACTCTCTATTTACGAGGATCAAATGTGCAATGATGTTCTGCACATTCCAATCGATTCTAACTGTTCTAAAATGGCAGAGAGTTGTAATTTTAAGTTTTTCTCGAAAGGTTGCATGATTAGCCATTAAACGAAGCAAATTATATTGAATGTTTATTTGAAATTTAAAACTGAAAACCCAGAGGCACGATTATATAAAAATAAACACAGTTCTTACTGACATTGTTACCTTTTATATATAAAATCGACTGTTCCGTGCGCGTTAATATTGTCACAAAAGTTGGTAATAAGCCGCTCCCATAGACTCAATAGTGACTTTCGATGCTGTCGTCAAGTGTAGTACTCCAATTTCATGTTCAAAAATATGAACATTGGCCTCTATATTATATATGAAGCATCAGTGCCAAAATAATATACATCTGAATTAATATTGAAATTCTTAATTTTTTTTTCAATGAATCTTACTAATCTAAAACAGTAGTGCAGAACCAGAGATGCAAAGAAATATTACTAATCTGACATAAACAAACAAAATATAAAAGTTTAAACGTTTATTATAAATAATAATTATATCTTATTATTATCATTTTTCACTGAAATTTAATATTAAATAATCAGTTTACTGCACTTTTGGCTGGATGCTATGCATTGAAACTGGAAAGTGTCTCGAAAAATTACCTTCTTATATCTTCAGATATAAAAAAAAATAACAAAAAAAAAAAAAAAAATTAAGTTTAAACATTTATTATAAATAATAATTATATCTTATTAACATTTCATCTTATCATTTTTCACTGAAATTTAATATTAAATAATCAGTTTACTGCACTTTTGGCTGGATGCTATGCATTGAAACTGGAAAGTGTCTCGAAAAATTACCTTCTTATATCTTCAGATATAAAAAAAAATAACAAAAAAAAAAGAAAATAGTAATAATCTGGACGTGAATTTTAAACTTCACAAAATTGAATTTCTTCTTTCCTCTTCAATTATCCGTTCAGGAATTCTTTTGATATAAAATTTATAAACAGTATAAATCTGTAAAAATGAAAATTTCTGTTATTTGAAGTTATATGATGGTAAAAAAAAAATAATAATATTCCACATGATAATCGCTGAATTCTTAAAAATATGATATTAAATACAGGAGACCTATGTTTTAACATAGAAGTGTTTAATAATTACTGTTTCTTATATCAAAATTTATAACATTAAAAAGTAATAATTATAACTAACCCATTGTTTGTCTTCTCATCTCATTTTTATCACCTGAACAATTTTCACCAATAAATGTAATATCAAGGAAACATTTGAATAATTTCAACCTTTCAACAATCCATAACTAGTTTGAAAAAAGATCAGCAACATCAAACAGAGAGAGGTCGATGTCTGTTTTTCAGCAAATACTTGAAGCTGATTGAAGCATTAAATACAGGAGACCTATGTTTTAACATAGAAGTGTTTAATAATTACTGTTTCTTATATCAAAATTTATAACATTAAAAAGTAATAATTATAACTAACCCATTGTTTTCGATGGAGTGTAATTGGTGTTGCGAGAATGCAAGCTGCAAACTTTGACATGCTTTAATACAGTCTTTCCTATTTTAATTATGATTCTCCAGGTTTTTTTAGATTACTCTCTTTAGGAAATGAATGAACTGAAGTCTTTTATATATATTTGTGTTGCTATTACATTGTCGAACGCAGCAATTATACGGCATGAGTGCTTCTCTATGATGACAGCTGACTTCTAAGCCTAACTAATACCAAGGACAGAGGTGCTGCTGCCTACAGTGTAGACGGTCTATTTAAATCGGTAAAGGATGGAAATTTTTACTTTTAAAGGGGTGAAACCATACAAAGTTTTAGAATGCTTGACTGCTTATATAGACACTTGTTAATATCCATAGAAATTTATGATAATATTTAAATAATATTATATGATTAATATTTAAAATAATTAAAAAAATTTAAACACAGTATTAAAAACAATATACGGTAAGATTCCACTTAATGCTGCTCCATTTAACGCTATTTCGATATAACGCTGTTTTTTCGAATTCTATATTTTTATTGATTCACTTTGACGTGGTTTTTCAAAACCTTATTCTTACATAAATCCAAAATCACAGAAATTTGTTGCATTGATATTCCAATGCGTTTGATATCAGTGCAGTGCAGTACATATGAAAGTCTGCTGCAGTTGGTCATCAATATTATTTTACAGTAATAAAAATAACAATTATCTCATTTTAGTTTCATCAACTTATTTTACAGTAATAAAAATAACAATTATCCCATTTTAGTTTTAAGCTGAATGCTTATCAATGTTATTTTACAGAAATTAAAATAACAATTATCCCATTTTAATTTAACCTGAATGCTTCCACATTAATCCAAGGCTAGGGTGTCGGCAGTTTTAAGGAGATGTCGGTGTTGGTAATAATGTTCTCATTGCTCATAATTTATTACTTTTAAATTTTAAAAATGCATTAAATAATTATTTTTTTAGTAAATAAAAAATTTTTTCAGTAATAAATATTGAATAAAAATGTGTTTTAACAAATCATTTGTGTGTGTTTACTATCAGAGGAGTCGGTGTCAGCACATTTTCCTGCTGACATCCCAGCCCTGTTTTAAACTATAGTTCCTTGAAGTTAGAACTTTTTTCTTTCATGGCATATAAAATATTATTTTAGATATTAAATATTTTAATATATTGCAAATTTTGAATATTTTATTTATTTACTTAACTTGTATAGATAAATATATGTTTTTATTAATCTCTATAACATAAAATATAGATTACGTAGTAAATTCATTTAAAAAATTAAAATAGGCGTACAAAATATTGTTCAGTGTTGAAGTAGTTATGTGGTACGTCGTCCTTTTCCTCTGCTACTTCTACTGAGTTCCTTATACTCAATATTTTTTGTCCTACAACATTAAATAGCACATCATTTTAAAGGTTTTTCATTCTGATTTCAAAAATATGTTTGAGCGTATATTACATCTAAAGAAAATCATTGTTCAACTATCAAAATTCTGCTAAAATAATCATCTTATATTTCAAGGTAGAGTCATACTTCATCTTACGTCGTTAATTCGTTCCAAGACTCGCGACTTAAGTCGAAAAAACTCTTAAAAAACGACACAGACTCCCTATAAATAACCCGTAATGTCGCTAATAACATTTTTAAACTCTAAATAATTCTATAAGTTTCAATAATCAGCTCATAATACCCCGATTGGACGAATGGTCAAGATATTTTTGTACGCAGCGTAGAAAGTTGAACAAGAGTGAACTTCGGCGTAAAAACGCAGCGTCTAGTACGCAGCATAGAAAGTTGAACAAGAGTGAACTTCGGCGTAAAAACGCAGCGTCTAGCCATATAGCGAAAGTAGCATCAGCATCAATACACCGATGTATTTACATCGCGTTTTAATGCTGCGAGGCCAAGCTTTTAATAGACTTCCCTCTATTAACAAATATGTATAGACACGTAAGTCGAAGTTTGATTGTACTATATATGATAAATGATGGTTATTTATACTTAACGACAGCATCAGAAATCAGTACTGAATCCATGGAAGAGTCGAAGTTCATTTATATTACTACGCCTATGATATAGTCCACTAAATTATTCGCTATGTTACTGTAAATTGCCATAAAATAATGATAATTTTGACAAATAAGTTATAAGCTTGGACAACAAGATTTTAATATGTAGTAAATTATCTGCGTGTCTATAATATATGCGATGATCAAATGCGCAATAATGTTCTGCGCACTCCACTCGATTTTAACTGTGTTCTAAATTGGCAGAAAGTTGTAATTTTAAGTTATTCTCGAAAAGGCTTCACAATTAGCCGTCAAACGAAGCAAATTGCATTGAATGTTTATTCGAAATCGAAAACTGAAAACCCAGAAGCACGATTGCATAAAAATAAACACCGTTCTTACTGACGCTGTTACCTTTTACGTCGAAATCGACTATTCCATGCGCATTAATACCACCACAAAAGTTGGTAATACGCCGCTCCCATAGACTCAATACTGACTTCCGATGCTATCGTCAAGATACAGTTATAAAATGACGTTTTAAATACGATTGTTTGAATTGTTTACTTGTGTTATTAATCAAGGTTGACCAAAACTGTCTTTGGTTAACGATATATGAAATATTGAAGTCTCATTATCTTTGATTAATGCATGTATGTTATCAGTACATTTTGAGCATGTAGAAGTTTTAATTTCGGCATGCTCAATACGTATTGTATTTTCAAGAGTATTACACATATAACACGATAGACAACTCGACAACCCGCGATTTATTTTTATTAAAGCCCTACACTTAAATAAACAGTCCATCATACAATAATTATATTTGGTTCCCAGAAATTTTCGAGCCACGTTTATTTTAAAGAGATTTATTATGTTACGGATCGAGATGATTTTGAAAATACTATACGATAATACGATTAAATGAAAATGCCGTCAGTTATAGGATTTACGTGTAATTTCATTAACAAAAAATGTGGATTAAATTAGGAATTCTCAAAGGGAATTTTCTAATATGGTATCTGTGAAGTCAGGATTACGTGTTAGAAATATTCGACAACTACTAGAAAAATATATATAAGTTATATATTACAATAAAAAATAAGAAAAATAAGTATGTATTTACATTTCTTTTGCTACAAAATGGATGTTTTTGATATTACTAAAATAAAAATAAATAAATCAATAAAGAATTCTAGAAGTTCCCTTATAAATTTATTTAATTTATTTTTTGGAACGGGAAATAAATAATTTTTAAGAATTTTTTTTCTAGAAATAATTATGATTAAGGAAATAAAAATAACAATTTTTAAATGATAAATTATACTCAGAATAATAAATCTCATTATCAGTACATTTTGAGCATGTTGAAGTTTTAATTTCGGCATGCTCAATACGTATTGTATTTTCAAGAGTATTACACATATAGATAATGTGTTTCTTCAGGCTGTCGAAAGAAAATGATCTCTGATTCTTCCTCAGTAATGTTATATAAGCAGAGAAGCTCCGCTCAATGTCACATGATGTAATCGGAGCATATTTGAACAAAGTAGGACAGCTCCTCTGGAAACGGCTCTGACTCCGCATCACGTGATTGCCAACCACGACGGAGAAGGTGGAAGTAAGTTAACTTTTAAACTAAAATATAATATAGGACGGAGAAGGTGCAAGTAAGTTAACTTTTAAACTAAAATATAATACGAAGGCGGAGAACGTGGGAAGTAAGTTAACTTTTAAACTAAAATATAATGCGTATATATAGGAAAATAACGATAAATAAATAATAGAGTGCATAATAAAGTAGGACGGAGACGGAGAACGTGGGAAGTTAAGTAACTTTTAAACTAAAATATAAGGAGAACATGGGAAGTAAGTTAACTTTTAAACTAAAATATAATACGTTAAAATAATAGGAAAATAATGATAAATAATAGAGTGCATAATAAAATAAAAACATAGGAAAATAACGATAAATAAATAATAGAGTGCATAATAAAATAATGGAGAATGTGGAAGTAAGTTAACTTTTAAACTAAAATATAATACGTTAGCATATAAAAAATAACGATAAATAATAGAGTGCATAATAAAATAAAACTAGGACAGGTAAACGATAAATAATAGAGTGCATATAAAATAAAAATAGGACAGGTCAAAGTTAAACTTTTCTCACAAGATTGAAAGGAAAAGAAAAAGGAATCTTTATTAAAATCAAAGAGATCTCTATGCACCCAATCAGTTACATAAAGATGAAGAAATTGATTCCTTCTACCAAACTTTACAAGATTTAATAAACAAAGCAGACAAAAAGACAAATTAGTTGTAATGGGACAACATTAAAATTAAAAAATTACACCCCAGCTTTTTTGTAAGAATGTTTAATTGGTGGTATGAGTATAAACAAGTTCCAAGTTTTATAAAGGACTAGCTAAAATACCTGGCATTGCTGAGTTTTTGTTTATAAATCACATATTAAAAATAATTACTGAAAAATAATCATCAACATAAAATATATCATATTTATCAGCACTTCTCAAACTTTTCCACTTGGCGACCCTTTTTACCCAAGAAAATATTTTTGCGATCCTGGATATAGAGCTATATAAACTAGGAATACGAATTAAAACATTTCCTAAAATTTCTGCAACCCCTAAATTTTGTTACGTGACCCCGTATGGGGTCGTGACCCACACTTTGAGAAGCACTGGTATATATAATCATACAATAAACAATGCTCCAAATTCAATATCATTTTTCTCTTGTTATTTGTTTATATTTCCTTTAAAAATTAAATGATTAAATTTTCAAAATTTGTTTCTATATGAAAACAGCTGTATTAAATATATAGAAATATTTTCTATTATACAACAAACAATCAAACATGTGTTAAACACCTGCTTTGCAACAATAAATGAACCACATGCTTGGTCCTTTGTTGCATAGTACAGTGGTCTCAAACTGGTGGCCTGTCTTTGCATCCAGCCTGCAAAGCAATTTTGTATGGTCCACGAAGATATTTTAGCTATTTGTTTAAATGCATATTACAGTCAGAAAATTATTACAATTTAACATTAATAAAAGCATAATCTAAAGTTTTAAAGCATACTGTACTCAACCTATGCTGTGCTATCAGTAACTATTGTATTGGTAAAATACCTTTCACTGTAATTTTGTTTAAAAATATTTGGCTCTTTGTTTTGTTTCAAACTGCACATTCAGCCTGCTTGCAATTTGTGCTTGAGACTACTGGCGTAGTACAAAAGGTCATGAACATGTGCAGAAAACCAGCGCTTGTTTAACACATGCTTCGCTCTTTATTTAATTTACCCAAGAATTTCATTATTTTGCCCATGTTAAGAACAGGCGTGGTCCATTCAAGAAATGCTATTTACATATAATTTATATTGTTACAATGCTCAATTGAAATACATAATTATGTCATGACAATGATGTGGAATAAGAACAGATTTGGCAATAAAATGGAAATATTCAATATATGCTATGTGTGTTATTTTAAGTATTATTTATTTATTAGCTAGGGAGAATCCATAAATTATGTCATGTTTTATGGGTAGAGTATAGATTTGAGACAATAAATGATGTAGGGGGAAGAGTTCTGTAAATTATGATGTCACTCTTAAAATTGTTAATGCTTGCATCTTTATGGCTAAACAATGTTTTAGTTATAAATAAAATATAAAATATTTATGTGTAATTGTTAGAGAAATAAAGACTAATGTAACATGTGGAAATATGTTTGTTTAAAACAGATTGGCCAATCCAAATTGTTTCTTTAATCAGCTTCAAGAACAATGTTATAATAATCACACAAAATGCAATGAAAAATTTCGAAGGGGGAGAGACTCAAAATGTGTTTGAAATAATGCAACGTGGCTTAATTTCATTTAAAATTGCAACAAATAAAAAATTTGTATATATTACTGCTGTTTGTGTGATTTTAAACATTTTTTATTATTATTACATAATATTGGATAAACATATAGTAATTTACATCATGATGAATAGTTATATAATTTATTTGTGTGATAAAATATAAACAAATTTCATTTGAGATATGAAATATGTCACGATCGTAATTATGGATATAGAACAGGCTTAACTTAGCTGCAAATTCAACATAAAATTTCCTTTAAATAAAACATCCAATGGAAAGGTATGATATAAAGATACTGATTGAACACAAATTGATACTGAACAGTATCCTGTATCATAATCAATAATAATTGTATTGGCTAAATAATTATGTAAAAATCCAGTAATAGTAATGCAGGTAAGTTATCTGTTGCCCCTTACTTTCACACTTAGCGCCATCTATTGGTATTTATTGTCATAAAATAAATA
>AYEL01082528.1:0-29879 GCA_000484575.1 Olivierus martensii
TCTATTCTATTCTTTTAGATTGATTACAAAGAACAAATAGAATTTATTCTATTTGATTGTTCTTTGTAACTGAGGAGAGACTTTGTCTAAAAATTCTAGCAAAGATAAATTTTCATTATTATGATCCCATTAAGCAAATTTATTTACCATTCTTCATTACCATATTACTTCGAATTTAAGCCGTACTTTTTATTCAGATTTTTAAGACGTAAAATTTTGGTGCGGCTTAAATTCAAAGCGAATATTTTAACATCTTATTTCTCCCGAGCTCCCACTCCCCAACGTTCGGGCTTTTGCTTTATGCTCTAATTTATGCGCATAGTATTATGATCGTTGATTACAATTTATTCAGTAGCTTATTATGTATATTAGTACCTGATTAAGTAAATAAAAATGTTTCTAATAGATTTATTATGTATATTAGTACCTGATTAAGTAAATAAAAATGTTTCTAATTTTTCAATACCTATTATAAAATCATTTTTATTTTTTCCAATTTTAAAATCCTACTGCGGCTTAAATTCGAAGTAATACGGTATTTATTTCTTTTTAGATTCATTTCTGAACCTAGTTTACATTTTGTAGAATAATCCACTACAGGCTATTTGGTTGATTAGTATATTTATATTTATTATATATATTTAGTTAATGAACATTGGAAAATATTAAATGCATTTGTTTATTAAATTTTTTTTTTAAATTTACAACATTAATAATTTAATTTTTACCTTTCATCCATTTTTTTTGTGTGATGGTTTTGTTCCTCCAATTTTGCTTCTTCACTATCCCACTTTTGATTCTGTATTTGTCGGCAGCAACAGCAACAACAAATAACTATAGCCAAAAATAAGATGCTTCCAACAATACTCATGCTTATTATCAAAGCCTCAAAGTTCACTAGAAAATAAATACAAGATATTCAAATGATATTATTATTTTATATAGATCTTTAGAATTTATAAAAATAACATGAAATATAACAGTGAATTTTGTTCAAACATATATAAATTGAGCCGTTCACAAGCCAAATCGATTAACTCCACTTTTTGAAATTTTTAAAATATTAGTGTCACAGTACTTGGTTGACTCTTAACTATTTATAATAAAAATAATTTTCCTAATAGTTAGGCTTAACACCACTATATGACAAAATTTTTTTTGGCCTCTGAATAATAATTGATTTCTTTCAGAAGCCAATTCGATTAACTCCATACTGTATTGTTAATTGTCCATACTGTATTGTTAATAATGCAATTCAAACATTTATAAGTGCCGTTATAAGTCTACATTTTTTGAGTTTACCCCTCAAAATTAGAATTATAGTGTGAAGAATCATGTGAAAATAAGCAACTCCTGTTCGACCACAAAGGATGATGGAAACGATGGATGATGGACAAAATTATCGGATGACTGACGAAGACGATCCGTGTATGTGTTCATACACTGATCATCTTCGAAATGAAGCGTAATTGAAATGAAGTGTAATTGTTTTACCAACACAAAATTTATTTTTGGACCTAATCATGTTTGAATATTAAATTAAATTCTCTTCCTGGTTTGGTAGTTGTGTATTGCTTACTACAATATTTTTGAGAGGGTTATGGATCACTATTGTTATGCAGAATTGGTAGATATGCACCTCATTTATGGGCACAACAATGCGAATAGTAGAGCAATGGAATGTCTGTACAGAAGAACTTCCACAATGCAGATGTCCATCCAGAGTTATTTTGCAAACATTGAGCATTTCATCTAACATTATTAATTAATTAAAGTTGCATTACTTTGCAATTTTGTTAATTTAAATCAATAAATTTAATTGCAGTATTTAAGAAAAGTCCATGAATGTGCATCCTATGAGTGTATCCATCCTATGCAGTACTTAATTTTTTCAATGTTTCTTGTCTCTCATGTATATCAAAACAGAAATGATGTCACAAAAGTTTCACGTGTTATATCTTTTAAAGGGAGCTTCAAATCAAAAAATGTGATTAGACTTTTTTACTCAGAATTTTATTCTCTACAAGTCTATAAATTTTGGCACAACCTTTTTGAATCACCCTGTATATTAAATCAATATATGGAATAATTTTCCAATCAAAGAAGTCTTGCTATAGACAGCACAATGAAGGTTGATAACATGATCAATTTATGGCATAAATAAGGCACTATCTCACAGCAATACTAATCTCAATATTTCTAAAAGAAAAATTTTTTAGATTGAACAGCAAAAAGATAACCAGATTCAGAAGTTTGTGAATCTTTTGATTATGAATTCCATATTAAACAAACTGAATGATTGAAAATGTAGCAAATCAATTATAGAAAATAGTCAAAAGCAGTTTTACCTTTAAATACAAGTATTCTCTAAATTGTGTTTATCTGATCTCTGTAAATCCAAATTTATTATGTAAAAATATTTCCCAAAATTTTTTTACATAAATTATTTTTTGAAGCATAGAGCATAAACATTTATTGTATTTATAAGTCTGAAAATGTTGGATTACAACATTTAAAAGTTCATATTATTTATTTATATTTTGTGCATTGTTTGTTACAGCAAATAGCCAACTCTGAATTGGCATGTACCAGGAAAATGTGACTGTCTAAAACAAAGCATTGCAATGGCTGTGTTGACACAATGTGATGTCTGCCCACTAATCTTATGCATCATATTACTAGTACAGTATCATTCCATATGGCATTATCTCCCTTTCAGTTAGAGAACAGTATGGTATCATAACATGATATTTGTACATTCATTATAGTACATTAGCTGTTGTAGTTTTTTACTTCAGAATTTTTATTAAAAAATTATTTTTCCAACTTCCACAAAATTCAAGTTATGTATAAACCTTTGGTCCCAATTATTTATATAAGTCAGAGAATACCTATAATTATTTTTCAAACTATTCTGGAATACTCTGCTAGCCATTTCATAAATCATAAAAATAAACATCAAATTATATTAAATATAAAACAATTTTGCATTATTATATGATTCTCTCTAAATGGTAGAAGAATTTGTCCATCTGACTTGCATATCTAAAGACATGCAAGTTAGATGGATGTATTGGGTTGTTCGGAAAGTAATTTCGTTTTTTTTTCATGAAAATGAACAAGTTTTTTTATACAAGGGTCATTCAATAAAAAACCGGAAATTTTTTTTTAAAGAATATATTATGAGAATGAAATACAGTACTTATTTATTTTTCAACGTAATCCCCCTCAAGTTTTATGCACTTATGCCAGTGCTGGACAAGCTTCTCAATTTGTGAAGAAATGTCTCCCCTTCAGCCTCGTACTGTTGTAAAAGCTCCCTGCACACTTCTATGTGCCTTTCTTTCATTTCTGATGTCAAATGTTTTGGAACCCACCTCGCGCACACTTTCTTGAACATCAGTACATCATGAACAATATGGTGGGCCGATCCGACACTAATCTTTATCTTTGCTGCAATATCACTCACTGTAATACGCCTGTTTTCCTGTATCAACTCATCAACTCTCACAATGTTGTTCTCCGTGACTGCACAGACAGAGTGTCCTGGGCGTGGCGAATCTTCAACACTTGTTATACCCTGTTTGAACTTATCTGCCCACTCGTACACTTGTGTTCGACTCAAACAATTCAACATTGCTATCTTGAAGATATTATTGATTTTGATTTCTCACAAGATTATATGAATTAAGAATTGGAGGACGGGAGTTGATTCCTGTTCTCCATAATTCGGTTTATCTCTCCGCAAGGGTGGCATCCTATGGTAGGGTTGTTATAATTCCGTCACTTAATAATCTCAGTGATTAGAAAGTAGCGTCATCTGTTGATAAAAAAACTAACATAAAATATATTTCTTCTATTTCTATGATTTATGGCGGTCCTGCTTTCCCGTTTGTCCGTTTCTTGCTAGTGGCGCTGCGATCTCTTCCTTACTTCCGGACCAGTCGTTCTCGGACACTTTGACTCCTGGACTCGACGAGTTAACAAACACCTATGACCTCGAGAATTTGGCCACATGCCAAAGATTCAACATTGCTATCTTGAAGATATTATTGATTTTGATTTCTCACAAGATTATATGAATTAAGAATAACGAAAGATAATTTAAAATAACTTTTAAATAGTAATAATACAATTACTTTTTAAAAGTAAAAGATTATAACAAAAAATTTTAACGTTCAAGTTCAAAAGTTAATTATATTCGAAATTTAATAAATATTATCCATTCAAAATAAATATTTTGTCGTGTAATTTTAACAAGTTTACTTCATGCTTTCGTTTGACTTACATAATCAAACGCAAAAAGAAACTCTGGAAAGAAAATATTCTCCCACAATATCACCTTCATGCGATTTAGGAAAATAATTCTTGAACATTAATTTCCAATAGAATTATTTTAAGTTAAGCTTATAGTTTGGGGATCCCTATTCTAGAATAATCAGGTTCAGCTATCTAACATAAAATATAATACAGTATATTTCTTCTATTTCTATGATTCAACTTTGCTATCTTGAAGATATTATTGATTTTGATTTCTCACAAGATTATATGAATTAAGAATAACGAAAGATAATTTAAAATAACTTTTAAATAGTAATAATACAATTACTTTTTAAAAGTAAAAGATTATAACAAAAAATTTTAACGTTCAAGTTCAAAAGTTAATTATATTCGAAATTTAATAAATATTATCCATTCAAAATAAATATTTTGTCGTATAATTTTAATAAGTTTACTTCATGCTTTCGTTTGACTTACATAATCAAACGCAAAAAGAAACTCTGGAAAGAAAATATTCTCCCACAATATCACCTTCATGCGATTTAGGAAAATAATTCTTGAACACTAATTTCCAATAGAATTATTATTTTAAGTTAAGCTTATAGTTTGGGGATCCCTATTCTAGAATAATCAGGTTCAGCTCACGTGTCTCATATTTTCATTTTTTTAGGAGGGCTGGGGTCGGCTCAATGACTTCGTCCTCCATCCCACAAGAATGTGGAAGCCTGTGGTGGGCGCCATTTTGCTCCGATGCTTAGTGCTCATTTGTGTGTGAAAAACAACATAAAGCCATATAAGAAAAATAAAATAATTAGAAATATTTTTACATCAATATCGGCTGCTGTCAAAGGCGAAAATCGTTCTAATATAATATCAGAAAAAACATCAATAACATCAATTTAAAACATTTGATGAATAAATAAACATAGTTTTTTCTTTATCTTACTTCTATCAATTATTTCATTTAACTGAGTTTTGATAAAACTGTTGATTAAATATTATTTTAAAAATAAGCAATTATATACATTTATTGTTTAATATCTATGAATTAAAGGTTAGTAATAGTTCTTATCAATTGTTCATAACTATCTCGATACCGATTATATTATAATTAAGATTAATTATTGAATTGAACATTTTACTTAGTCATAACTGATTGCTCAAACTAATATCTTTTTTTAACCTTTAAACATATTTATTAACTTCAATTTCATTGTATCCATAGACAACAAGAAACTTGCATAGAATGAACTCGATCAGAAATGGTACTATTTCAAAGGAAAATTTTTAATTTAAATAGTTTGTTTCTTTTGGTCAACAGACTGCGATTGTCAATAGGATGACTTCATTTTCATTCAATAAGAATACTAAGTGGCGGGAAGTAACAAACTCTTGAGAACAGGGATGGACAGACCGGGCCCGGACCTCATGATAAATATTTCCAAATATGGAACCGAGAATCGAACCCGGATCTTCCTGAGTGGAAACCCGAAGTGTTTTCATGGGATCAATCTGGCCGACTAATTAGATCGATTGAATGACGTATAGAACGATATTTGTTTTCAATCAAAAGGATCCGGCATTAATTTCTAGATCTAATTTCTCTAGAAAAAGTCAAAGATGTGAAGAATGGGTATGAATGGAATTCTTATTTGATATCTCTCTCACAACATATGAAATTGTGTATTTCTTGAGCTCAGACAAAGTGACTTACCAACTGATGATCTGAAAATCAATTCTGTGCTTCATACCTGGTAATTTTTAAGAGAGGAATAAAACCGGATCGTTAAATTCCAGTCTTGACCTTCCAATGACCCTATCATCGGTATTAGCCAGCCCGTAGTGGGCTTTGAAGTATTCGTAGCCAAATATATCCTTTATGAGATATAGTGGCATAACTAACGTAACTATTAATTAAAGCGCTGCCACGTAATTTATCAATGAACACTAAGTGTTAATTAATTAATAGTTAATTAGTTACATTAGCTATGCAACTAAATAACGAAATAAATGGAATAATTGTTATACTGAAAATGAACAATACTAAACCTATTAATTTTCAGCATAACATAACTACTATAGTAATTGGTAGTTTTTAATTACAATACGGTTCCTATTACATCCAGATATTTTCTTTCTTATTTTATAGAGCTTTCCACCTAGGGCAGGGGTGGGCATTATGGTATTCCTATTACATCCAGATATTTTCTTTCTTATTTTATAGAGCTTTCCACCTAGGGCAGAATATATATATATTTAAATCATGATTAATTTTATTTCCAGTTGATTTACAAAATCATTGTCAGAATATATTGATTAAATTAAACCATACATGTCTTCAGCTCTTATGTGCTGCTTCATCACCTCATAT
This sequence comes from Olivierus martensii, assembly GCA_000484575.1. Lineage (NCBI taxonomy): Eukaryota > Metazoa > Arthropoda > Arachnida > Scorpiones > Buthidae > Olivierus > Olivierus martensii. The sequence continues at coordinate 6,653 of AYEL01082528.1, forward strand.
ACAGCCATTGGCTGGATTGAATGATCATTATGTTAGTTTGTTTTTTCAAGAAACATTAATTATTCATCCTTACTTATCTCAAATTTTTACTGAATCTTATATGGTAAGAAAATTTCAATATTTTAAAATTTAAAATATAATTAAGTATATAGAAATAATTGTAGGCCAAAATATAGTAAAAATATTTTAAATTGGCATCAATCAAAATTCCAATAAATAAAAAATTCAAACAACCTTAAATCCAAATGATCCAAATTTTGACAATTCAAAATCTGAAATAATCAAATTCCCATATTCTTTATAATATTTTGTTTTGTTGAAAACAATAAATAAAATACTTTTTGTTCTATTAAATTCATCTAAAAATTCCATATTATCATAGGTATAAAACTCAATGTGATATAAGAGGAAAAACAAAATGAAAGATGTATTGATAAAACTTTCATCTCTTATAATGTGAAGTTTATTTCAGAATATCAAATATAATTTAGCTTTTAATTTTTATTTTTGATTTTTTAAACAGCATATATTCAGATTAATATAGTATTTTTTGATATACAAAATATTTACATTTATTATCTTCTTTATACTTTTTATCAAAAACAAGACACAAAAGATTATTATATGCATGAGTAATCAGATGATATTCCTCTTATACAGAAAAACCTCAACTTAGCATATCATCCAAAGTTAATTAAAGATTGCCTATTAATTGAGAAAACATATTAGAATAAGTGCTAATCACATGGAAAAAATATTATGATTACTATATTTGGAAATATGGTATTTCTTTTTTTAATTATTTTAGATAGGATTACATTGCTTCTCTTTGTTAATTTTTAATTTTAATCTTAACTTACATGATTCGGGGATAGTTCTCATAGATGTGCAGTGTGTATGCATGCAGGTGGCCAATAGTGCACTTTAGAGAATAAAATAAAAGTATAATTTAATAACATTAAGCCAACACTAGCTGAAGCTTACAGTGCACTAAAAATACTAAAACTTTATTTTGAAAATTCAGACATTTTTCTCAGAACAAAACTTTTTGATAATCTCAATAAAATTGATAATATAATTACAGATTAGTTGTTAAAGAAACAGTAGATTTTTTTCTGAACAGTAGATTTACATTTTTTAACAACTGATTTGTAATTATATTATCAATTAAAACCCACCATAAAACACAAAAATTTATGGTCATATTACACTCTCACAAATTTGTTAAACATCTCTAGTTGTCTTTCTGAGGATGCCCCTCTATAACAAACCTTCTATATAATAAATTAAAACTTGTGATTTCTGTGAGTTTGCTATAAAAGAGTTACACTGTGTTTTGTAAATGGTTATATAATTATTTTAGTTATTCTTAGATTCTTAGATATTTCTTAACTAAAGTAGCTATACAAAAATAACATGATAGAAAACTTTATAAATGTTATAGAAAGCTAATAGTGTTAAAAGGCTTTATTTTGAACAATAGTAAAGCAAAAGCAACTTAGTAAAAGTCACTTGTTTTAATTAAAAGCCAAATCCAAAAACAATAATAAATTTATTAATCAGAAGCAATAAATAACCTTATTCAAATAATAACTTAATCTATTATCTCCACATTAATCCCTGCTTTGAAACCTTCTAAAGATCCTAAGCTACCTTCATCTTATCGACCAATAAACATCTCCTACACTATGCTTAAAATTTTTGAGAAAATGCTTTTAGGATATATTGAATTTAACGTTAAAAACTCTATTAGTCCATCACAACATTATGCTTCTAAATTTCACTCCACGACATCCAATCTTATTGAATTTACCTCTCTCATCTTTACCAATTTCGAACATAGAACTGACACTTATACTGCTTTTCTAGATTTAATTGCTGCTTTTGATAGTATAGATTCTATACCACACTCTTAAGATGTCATTTAACTTAAACATTATATTAATCAATTGGATCATCATCTTTCTTTCCAACCATAAATATACTGTTAAACACAATTATATTCTCTCTGACAGTTTTTCCCCAAATGTTGGTCTACAGCAAGGATCATCACTTAGTGCTATATTGTTCGTTTCATATCTTAATCCGATTTTTTCTTTAACTACTTCAAAAGTAATTGGTTATGCTGATGATATTAAAGTAATTCATTCTGATATTAATATTCTCTGCTCTGACCTAACCCTTTTACAAACATGGTTAAATGATCATAATCTTAAACTCAACACTGATAAGACAGTATTTATGAAATTCTCTATCAAACCTAAAACTGATTTAATACCTGCTTTCCTCTACACCATACTCATCTTGATCTTGGATTATACCTTGATTGTAGACTCACCTTCTCTAATCATGTTAACCATATCTGTGCTAATATATTTAAAAAAACTGGTTTTGTGTGTCTTTACTTTAGAAAAGTCAAAGACTCAAGACTATTCAAAATCTGGGTTCACTCTATTATTCTATCTCATCTACACTACTGTCTCTCTGTATACAGTTCTACCTCTTATTCACAATTTAAAAAAATTGATCATGCCATTAGCCATACAGTGAAAACAATTCATAATATCTTCTATGCTCAATATACTAATAAACAAGATCTTTATGATTTGTTAAATATTAGGCTAGTACATGATATTCTAATATCTTCAGACATTAAAAATATTTCTAATTATATCTGTGGAAAATTCCATCTCCTGAGATCCAGTACAATATGCTTCAATTTTTTGCCAGAAAATATGAAATTCTATATATATATACATATACCTAATTTTCGTACTGTTAAATACAAAAATTCTTTCTTTTTAAGAGCTGCAACTAACTATAATATGTATCATCCTTAACTCTGCTTGTATGTTTTCTTTTTTTTTTTTTTATTGTTTCTTGTTGGGTTAATTGTTTTGGTGAGGCTTTAATAGTAACTTTTTACAATGCAAAGACAATTGTCAATACACTGCTTACCAATTGTTGGGTTATTTGTTTTACAGAGGGCTCTTATTGTACTCTACTGTACGTTGAGAGAAATAAATAAATAAATAAAAAAGAAAAGTAGTAGTCAATATCATAAGAGAGTTGAAAGTCACTAAGAGTATGCAATTTTAATTCACACTCACTTTCTTTCAGATAGAGGCTTTAATAGTAACTTTTTACAATGCAAAGACAATTGTCAATACACTGCTTACCAAAATATAACAAATTTCCAGAGCTCTAAAGTATATTAAATTAGAATAATAGTGCACAACATTAAAAACTGTTTAAACACACTATTTGGAAGTGCTTTTAGCCTTGCATATCAGTCAGAAAATTCAAACTTTCTTTTAATTTTCTGATTGATATGTATGGAGAAAGAGAGTTTAGGATTTTTAGAGGGAATTTGTGCATATCAACCCAATTTATCTCCTCTTTTGCCAAAACCAATCATGGATGAAGCAATGATAGGGCTGAAATGGTCTCCATAGTTTAATATTTTCATAGATGGAAAATAGCATAAAATAATTGGAAAACAAGCAATATTAATATTTGGCTATTAAGTCATTCTGACAGTGAAAGCCAAATAATTGCAAATTTTGGCTAAATACAAAAGACAAACTTTGATGCATCTCTACTGTATATATTATATTAAATATAATATATATATACTATATTGGATGATGATGTAGTCTTGTTAGCTTCGAATCCAAATGAACTACAGAATATGATACAAAGCTTGGCAAGAAAGTGTATCACAGATGATATCAGAAAGTACAATTGTAACTTACTTATTAGTTAAAAAATCCATTGAGAAAAACAAAGGAATAAAATCTGTAAAAAAGCATATTTGCTTTGGAAGAAAAAGGATTTTTGCTTTAAAAGTCAAAGATGGTAAAATAATTATAAACCAAGAGGATATCTTAAAACATATGGAAGAATTTTATTCTGTTCTGTATAGAGATACAAATAATAGTTGTTTGGTGCAAAATTCAAAAAGTGAGATTCCACCAATTTTGAAAGAAGTTCATCTCCCTATAAAGAAAATGAAAAAAGGGAAGGCACCATGAGAAGATGGCATCACAGTTGATATCTTACATGAAGGAGGAGAACAAATAAAAGACATTCTAACAAATTTATTTAATAGATGTTTAAAACAAAAAGATGTACCAGAAGATTGGAAGAATGCAACAGTTATTCTTTTGCACAAGAAAGGGGAAAGAGAGGATATCTCTAATTACAGACCTATCAGTCTTTTATCTGTATTGTATAAAGTTTTTACTCACATTTTGGCAGATGGATTAAAATAATCACTGTATGAAGCACAGCCAAGAGAACAAGCAGGATTCAGGGCAGGATATAGTATCATGGATCACATTTTTGTATTGCAAGAAATTGTGGAAAGAACAAATGAATATGAAATTCCACTTTGTTTAGCGTTCATTAATTATGAAAAAGCTTTTGACAACGTTATGACATCTGCTGTGCTAAATGCTTTGGCTAATACTGATATTGATTCAGGCTATGTTGATATTTTCAACAAAATTTACAGTCAAGCATCAGCAAGAATTAGACTGCATAAATATAGTGAGAAAATTAAAATAGGAAAAGGTATTAGACAAGGTGATACTATTTCACCAAAACTGTTTTCTGCAGTCCTCGAAGAAGTAATCAAAAAATGGATTGGGATAAAACTGGTCTCAAAATAGACGGAGAATATCTTTCCCCTAAAAATGCAAATCCAGCTCTGGGTTTTGCTTATTGCTTCAATTTCTCCAGCCAAAAACAGTTGATTCTTTTTGACCCATGTATAAGCCGACCCCCACTTAGAAATTTTTTTTCTGAGAAAAAAACCTTGACTTATACATGAGTATATATATATATAATAACAGATAAGTATATATTTATAAAAAATATAAATTATGAGTAAGCCAAGAAATTTTTTCCGGAAAAAAATTTTGAAGAGGAGGGTTGGCTTATATACAAGGCAGTTCAAAAATTGTTAAAATTTTCATAAGATGGTAAGATTTGCTGGCTCAGATGCATTCCATTGCACCAGCCACAATCCACTATATTTATTCCTAACAAATATTATTATCTTATTGATTCTTTTGATTTTTTTTTTTGTTAAAAAATATGTGGCTATCTTATAACTGTATATAAGTTAATATTTTTGTAGAGATTTAAATCTTGAATATTGTATAATTACAATCAAAATATATATAAAGCAGTCGTATTACATTCTTTTTGCACTTACTGGTTAGTAACATGCTCTATGACAGCAGTGGGCATATTATCTAGCATATTATATCTATTATATATTATATCTAGCATATTAATTCCTAGAAATGCCTGTTTCTTCTCAATTACATTATTAAAAATATGTAGATGTATGTGAATGCTTATGTTTAAACAAATTCATAAATATTAATTTACTAAACATTTCACAAATAAGATTGGAAATGTGTAGACCAGCCATTCTCAACCTGCAGCCTGCCAAGCTTTGACGTGCGGCCTGGAATGCACAATCATGAATTTAATGAAAGCACGAAATTCTCTCCCACATGCAAAAAAATAAAAATTCTGTTATTAAAAAATTTTTTTAAATCTGGAAAAATTAGAATTTTCCTAATTTGCTTGTCTCCTTCCTCAATGCACTCATAAATTTTTTTTTTACATGATACCAATTGGTTTTTTTTTTGCATTTTTATGCCCCTTTCCAATCAGGGAGATTACTAAGGGGCAGGGCCAGTTCCAACCACAGGCTGCACCCACACCTATGGAGGGGGGCCAGATGGTGTAAAACAGGGATCTTTGGGTCGGACCCAGCATCCCAGAAAAACTTTTGAGGAGATGCTTCACCCATGACCTCCTGTGTGACACGCCAACACATTACCATTTGGCCATCTGGCCACAACACCAACCAGTTGCTGACTACTGATAAAGCATGTTGCAGCCCACTTAATGTAGCAAGCAAATGTATATGGCCTGGGAAAAAAAAAGGTTGATTACTGCTGGTGTAGACAATCTTTTTTAATGAGTAAACATGACTGCTACTAATGTACAGTTCGTTCCAAAAAGTTTGTCACCTACTTCGCAGGGGCTGAGCTTACTGGAAGTTGATTGGTTATAAAGTCTGAGAGTTCGAATCTGCCTAGTGGAAGCTAAAAATGGACACGTCCGTTCTGACTAAGAATAGGGGTGAGGTATACAAATAATTGATTACTGCTGGTGTAGACAATCTTTTTTTAATGAGTAAACATGACTGCAACTAACGTACAGTTCGTTCCAAAAAGTTTGTCACCTACTTCGCAGGGGCTGAGCTTACTGGAAGTTGATTGGTTATAAAGTCTGAGAGTTCGAACCTGCCTAGTGGAAGCTAAAAATGGACACGTCTGTTCTGACTAAGAATAGGGGTGAGGTATACAAATGAGATGGGTCGATTACAGTGCTCTGAACTGAAAAGACTAATTGCTTACTATTTCAAGCCAGGCAGACTTTCTAGTTATGAATTGAGTAAGCAGATAACATTCTGTAATATCATTTTTTAAATTTTGAATATTGGTAATTATGAGTATGATATTTACAGATTTATTTTTTTAAATTTTAATGTGCTAATATAAATATACTGTATTTGTTTGCCGCCATATATTATATATAAACTATATATAGAGTTTTTTTTATACAGGAATAACCCAGAGTTACGTCACTTTTGGTTCCAGATGGGTGCCATAAACTGAAAATGTCCGTAAATCGAAGCATTCCATTTTTTCACTTAACAATGTATTTACATGTGTCAGTTATTTAATAATCATTTATTAGTTTCTTTATCTATAACTGACATAAAGAAACAGTAAAAATTTACATGGGCTATACCTAGTCACGGACCCTCTATGGCAAATCCGGGCAGACAGACTTGGCTCAAGTCAGATAACAAATCTTAATCTTCATTCTTCTAGGGGATTTACGCGATTCCAATGATTCTATACAAGCCAAACTTCCCCCAGCAGTTATTTTTTGTATTAACTGACAAATTAATAATTATTTTTTAAATTTACACTACGGTGCCACCATCTATCGGATTAATAATTAATAATTTAAATTTAGGCTAAGGTGGCGCCATGTATTATTTAATAATTGAACTTTAATTATTACTAATTTCCCGAAATTAAAAATTTGCCTTGGCCTGGAATCGAACCAGGGACTTCGGGTTACCGTTCCGACGCCTTACCAGCTAGACTACTAAGGCTCTGGCAGATTTTTAATTTTGGGATGCATATAATTTTAGAGAATATTGGACTTACGCTGACACCACTGCTCCCGAACGGGCTATACCTAGCCACGGACCCTCTATGGCAAATCCGGGCAAACAGACTTGGCTCAAGTCAGATAACAAATCTTAATCTTCATTCTTCTAGGGGATTTATGCGATTCCAATGATTCTATACCGCCACCGTAGCGTAAATTTAAAAAATAATTATTAATTTGGCAGTTAATACAAAAAATAACCGCTGGGGGAGTTTGGCTTGCATAGAATCAAAGTTTTTTTCTGTTTCATATTCCTTTATTGAAGAATAAAACTTACTTTTTATCTAAGAAGTGAACATTTGGAACACAAAATACTCAATAGGCAGCATTAACTCAATTTTAGAAATTGAAAATAGACTGTATATCATCCTTCTCATTGCAAAATTGCTCTAACGAAATTGCATTTATGACTAATTTTAGCAAAGTATTTCCCATTGATTATTTTATATGCATATTGTGTATCCATAGTGTGGATTTACAAAAATTAATGAAAATGTTTTGTGTTATACCCTAGTATGGATTTACAAAAATTAATGAAAATGTTTTGTGTTGTAGGAAGTTAGTGTAATTTTCTAAATGTGGTTAAGCTAAAACCATGTTTAGAAGTACTGTGCTATATGAGGGTTTCTGCAATTTTCTAATCATGTAGATTATAAACTGTGTTCTAGGAAACCATGTTATACAAGGGTTACCTATATATGTATGCATGTAACTTATTTATTTTTTTATATTAAATGTGTATTATCAATAATTTGAATTCTGAATATTTTGTGGATTATCCGAGGAAATCCATAGAAATTAATTTTCACAATTACTCCAGTTAATTGGGAGTTTGTTGTATCAATATAAACATTATATTTCTAAATTTTAAATTCATTTTTTTTGTAAATACCACAAAATTTAACTGGAATAATTAATTTCTGAAATGAGTAAATTTATCTACTTTAAAATTGAGAAATTTAATTCAGTTATTTTATTTTTAAATAGTTTTTTTTTAATTAATTAATTTTAAAATAAGAAACCAGTAAATTTGTGTTATTTTATTTTTAAATTTTTTTTTAATTAATTAATTTTAAAATAAGAAACCAGTAAATTTGTGTTAATTGTATATTCTTTATATTTCAGATAATAATAGGTGGATTATCCAATTTTAATCAAGAAGGTTTAGTAGTAAAAAAAAATTTTACTGGCTGTATGGAAAATTTTTTTATTAATGATACAAATGTTTTTGAAGAATTACCATATGATAAAGGCTATTTTTATCAACAGTATGGAAAACTAACTTATTCTTGTTGGGTAACTTTTATTTTCTTAATTTGCTAATGTAAGTTTTTTATATTGTATGTTTTTTGGAATCTGAAAAAAGTATCAGAAAATGTTTTAGAAAAATCAGATGCTTCTAAAACATCCAAGATGATAGCGACTGTTTTACACTGCAATTTGTGTGCTTATTTGTTAATTTAACTGTTTTTAGTGTTATATCATGTTGACATACTAGTACTGTATAGTATATGTTCTGGCCTTATGTAGGTTTGACTTAAAGTTTTGTGGAACAATCCACCTATATAACTCAGGGACAGTCTGTATATTAAAAATTAATTGTTTAAAATGATAAAAATTAAATTACTGTACAATATATACTATATTAAAGGTATTGTCCATTTCAGATTGCAGTGCATTTGAAGTTTTGAAATGATAGATGTTTGTACATTCTACTGGGCACTGATATGTTATAGCAGGGATGAGTAGTAAAACTAATTATATGTTATAGCAAAAATACATTAAGCAAGTCTGTATTAAGCAGAGTATAGTTATAATTATGCAATTTCATTAGAGTTTTTTCAAAATGGAGTTTTTTCTAAAAATTCTTGCTTTATAAACTTTCTTATTTTGGTGATTTAATTATAAAACTTCTAATTGGTTCAATCAATAATAATGCACAAAAGTCTATTTCTAGACACTAAGCTGTCCTTGGAGCAAATAATTTTGGCATCTTTCAGTAAAATTGAAAAGAAAAAAATATTAAGTTAATATAAAATAAATTTTAATTAGAATATTTGATTATTATAATGTAAAAGAAATATTTTTAGCTTTATTATTTGGCTGCTCTTATGCAATATATAAAATGAACATCATTTAGTAATTGTCCTGACAATATAAATATATTTGGTGTTTTTGTTACTTTTTATTAAACTTGAATAATAAATTTTGAATTACAAACTTTGAATTTAAAAACAAAACTTAAGAATGCATTGCTTCTAATTAAAGAAACATCTATAATAATTATTGCATTTTATGTAATTAAATATGAATATTTATACATGTTTAATTTTAAAATTTAGTACAGGAGAACATATCCAGTGAATTTCAGATCATCGTCTGTCAGTATTAAACTTCCTGGTCATATGCAGTCACGAATGAATAGTAGTTTTGATATGCGAACTTTCAATGAAGATGGAACATTATTTTACAATGAATTTACTTCTGATGGCTTTGTAAAAGTATGTATACTTTTTATTTTTATAATAATAATAATAATAATAATAATAAAATATTTAAACATTTCACCGTTTAATAATCTGTTATTCATTTACAACTGAAAACAAAACTAGAACTGAACGTCCTTATACAGTCTTGTTGCATAATTGTTCACTTTACAAATTATCATAATATTTATTAAATTTATAAATTATCATTAACATAAAATATATTTAGCATAATTAGTATTAATATATAAAAAATTATGTACTAATCATAATAATAAATCATCATAAAAAATAAAATATGTGCACAGCAAGTATGACCTTACATACTCTATTCCAGTGGTTGCCAACCGGTGATCTGCGAAAGAATTTTGGTGGTCCGCTTAAAATTTCAAGTGAGATAGGCTAACGGCAAAGTCAATTTTGGGTGCTTCAAAATTTTTATGAACAAGTTTAAAATTTCTCCATACTCTTCTTTCAAACAAGCAGGACAAAATTCACTATTAAAAATGTGTAATATTTTAATAAGGAACAATTTAGTTGTAATCATTATATTTATTATATTCATTATAAGATTTATTTTACATTTGTAATAATTAAACTATAATTTTGTTATATTTACTCGTAATAAATGTATTTCAAATGAATAAAATGGAGATTTTCTATTATTGCCTTATGAATTTGTTCATCTTTTTAAAAAAATTTGTGTTAGTGGTCTGTTGAATTTAAAATCATAAATTTAGTAGTCCGTGAGGTTCAAAAGGCTGGCGACTGCTGCTCTATTCTTTCCCACAAAGACATAACACTGAAAATAGTTATATTAAAAAATATAAGTCACATGGTAATGCAGTCACTTACCATCTTGGAAAGTCTTGATTCATTTCAGAGTCCCATCTTCAGTTTTTCAGGAGCAGTCTAGGTTCAAGCCAGCTTATTAACTAAATCTAATCTAAAAACCTGTAAAACACATACATATGATAAATGATACAAGCAATTTACTTCTAATTTTATCTCTCCATTATAACTTTATCATTATAGTCAATAAATACATACATAAATACATACATACATACATACATACATGCATGCATGCATGCATGCATTGCAAAGATTCTCCAGCAAAAAACATACATACATGCATGTTTTTTTGCTGGAGAATCTTTACCTTAGTATGGATCGACATAAGTTGGGGACTGCTTGTATTCTGCAAACAAGATGACTGTAAAAAAATGTACCTAGTCATTTATTTTGCTGTCTTCTGTGTTAGTAACATTGTTTATTATTATTGTACCTACATTGTGCCAGTTAGCATCTTTGTTTGTTTAGAACAGTGGTATCACTAATTTTTTATAAAATCTACTTTTCCAATAAATAATCATCATCTAGCTGCTATTTAAAAATTGAGATTAAAGAATATTTTTCTATAAAAATATATTTTTTATATAATTGTTTATTGAAAAGTTATATATTACAAGTTTGTGGTATTTTATTACAGTATTACTTATTAATGTGATAAATATTTGTTTCTACATTGATAAATTTAAAAAAACTGAAATATTATTATTATTATTATTATTAATCAACTAAAAATCATTGTGTATAATTGACTGGTAGATCACAATCAATGTTATGGACATTACTGGTTTAGAAGAATTTCTCACAAAACAATGAACAATATAATCCATTTGGATACTGGCAATTACTCTCTTCATATTTATGTTTTTCTCATATTAACACTAATCAGCCCATTAACCATTTCAAATTAACCAAACAACTTAGCCAAACTTCCCCTGACGGACAAAGTTTAAATTAAATTTTTTCTAATGATTATATAATTGTTAGAAAAAATTAATTTAGACTTTGTCTGCCAGGGGAAATTTGGCTAAGTTGTTTGGTTAATTTATGTTTTTGTTGATAAACTTGTTACGAGTTGATTGTTTACAAAAAATTAATTTGAAATTAGATTTCTACTTTAACTGATTTTTATATTATCTATCTAAATCATGACCAAGTATTTGATGGTTAGTTAAATTGAAAGTTGTATAATCAAAGAAATAACTGAAATCTCATCATAATATTGAAAATGTATTTATACAGAAACTATTTCATCACTATGATTATAAACTTCAATAATTATATGAATAAGATATAAAAACCCTGATTTATCTAGGTTGCAAATTAATTGGGAGATAATCTGCAACCTAGAAGTGATGTTGGTTTATCAAATTTTCTATCTTAGATGCAATAAATAAAAGATTTTTAAACACTACAGATGTGTTTCTTTATTATATCCTAGATAATTAGTGATCAGAATTAGAATCAAATTAAAATTACAAATATTGCAATAATTTTTTGTTGCAAATAAACAAATTTATTTTTACTTTTTTGATGGATAATAGAATATTTGAATACAGATAACTCTCGTATAACATGGTAGATAGGTTCCTAAAAAATGCTGTTTTGTGTGAAACTGTGTTATATGAGACCTGGAGCAATACAATAAAGAAGTTACATTCTAAAACCAATTAAGAATATTAATAACACAAAATATAAAGAAAAATATATATACATAAGACCCCCAAAAGAAAAAACAATATACATAAAACAGAAAGAAAAAAGTATACAGCCTATGTATCCATTCATTTAATAATTATATCTTCTTTATCCCTGTTCAATATAAAATGAGAACATTTTTTTCTTTTTAATAAAATCAACTTTGCTTTATGAACTTTTTTCTGCATTTAATGTTTGTCTATCTTTTATTCTCTTTACAAAATCTGTAATCTAATCCACTACAAAACAATCATTCCTTAACACATACCCTTTAAAATATTTTATTAAGATATAAAGTAATTTCTAACTGAACATCTTGCTTAACTTGGCAGTAGTAACATGAAACTCAGTCAAGACTGATAAAATGGAAATTTGCATATGATTCTAATTAACTGTTAATTATACAACATTTCACTATTTTGTTAAATCTTTCAAATATATCAAAGTTTATTTTTTGGAAAAATGTCTATTTTCTAATGCAAAAAAATCATTTTTTTACTATAATTTATTGATTTTTAATGAATTTTTAAGTAATATATAAAATCAAAATTATGTTAATAAATAGAGTATCATATTTCATTCAGTTGTAAATCTTTTTCTAAAGTCAAAACAAATGTGCCTCCTGTTTTATTGATAAACAGATGGATGATTTTATTACCTGGGATGGTCCAAGGTCATTTGAAGATGATGCACAAGTGTAAGGCTCAACGACCCTCAGGCCTGAGGACGATATTGACAGGCATTGGCCTAAAGTGCGGTGAGAGACGCATGTAAGGATGAGTAATGAGAGTCAGCAGATAAAACAGGGACTACGTTCAACAAGAACAATTTCCTTTATTTAAGAGAAAGAGATCTTTAAACATTTTTCTCTTGACCTAAAGAGAAGTACCTGTATAATTCCATAAGTTGATGATGATGATAACAATGATGTCGAACACTGACATGAATAGTCTTTAATCCAAATATTAAAGTCTTTAGTCCTTACCACACTGTTATCGATGTCCCAATTACTCACAGATGTCGTTGACAGTCATTATCCCGCAACCTTCCTCCTTTCCAGCTCTAGAGAGTGATGGCGCAAATTTGATAGTACTTCCAGGCCGTAAACAGATCTTGGTCTTTCGTCGGAGTGTTCCGAGAAGATTGTTGTGGCCTAGAAATCAAGGCAGCTTGGATAGATGACAGATAACAAAATCACAAGTTAAGAAGACGATGAAATGTAGAGAATAGATGACTTCGAGAATTAATGAATAGTTGTTGATCAGATGGAGGTGGACATAAAACAAACAGTAGACAGGTAGTACTAGAGTAGAAGTGAACCAAGCGCCGATCGAGGGCAACATGGGCTCTTAAATACCTGTGACCTTTCTGACCCTTATTCCCAGGCTGAGAACCAAGATGTTTACTTTTTCTCAGAGCATTTACCGAGCCAGGTGTCAGATTCGTAACTGTATGGTGGACACCTGATGTAAACATTCTCAGCGATTTATTGTTATTGTGGATGAAGGTCTACAGATGTCGAATTGTTGTCATACTTCTTTTCGCGTTTGTTTTAATAAAACGTCTCCCCTTGCTTCCAAATTCCCGACACTCTCTCCATTCGGGGGGAATTAATTCGTGACCCTCACACAAATTGGGGATGCACCAAACAAGGACAATAAAATTGATAGTGGGAGTGTGAAACATAATTCTTCAACTTTTTTGTTTGTTTTAATAAAACGTCTCCCCTTTCTTCCAAATTCCCGACACTCTCTCCATTCGGGGGGAGTTAATTCGTGACCCTCACACAAATTGGGGAGGCACCAAACAAGGACAATAAAATTGATAGTGGGAGTGTGAAACATAATTCTTCAACTTTGAAAGATTTACATATTCTAATTTTTTTATATTCTCTGATATGTTTACTTGTTTTTTATTGTATCACTTTCTCTCTGAGAAAAGAAAATTATTTTTTTTTACAAATTTTTTTAATTGGATGTATAATGTGCAAATTATAACAATAAATAGAATCAAAAATTCTTTCTATCTTATCAATTAATGATATTAAAGTAATTTATTCTTTTTCTTTAAGAGTAAGATTCAATGAAAGTTTAGTAATCACTATATATTGTGATACTGGATCAGAATTTGTTACATGCACGTGCGTCATTTCCAATCATAACATAGTACTCATTTTTTCACGCATTGTTTATTTTATCTTTTGATATTTATTTCATAATTGTATTATTATTTGCTTTGCCATTTCAAATTTCTTTTTTTTTTCTTTTTTTTTTTTTTGTGAAATTGTTTCAGAATTTTTTAGTTTATATAAAATAAGAAGATAGCAGAGTGCTGGAATATCTTAATCATTATTTAAAACTTAATAAATGGCTTAAAAAATTCTAAATCAGTTAAACAATATATTGAGGTATCTAAGAATGAAGAAATTTATCAAAAGTTTTCCTTTGCAAATATGATTAAAAAAAATTAGTTTTTATTTTACATGTTGCAAAGTAGTATGAAACTGGCAATTAGTGCCAAAAAATGATAAGCCACTTTTGGAAATGATTAATTTAAGCTAATAATAATTATTCAATGCTAAAGAAATAGTTAAATAAAAGATATGAAGTAAAAGTTAATTGAAGATATTCTTAATTATGAATGACAGAAATTGAATGGAATGCATAACCATATCTATAAAAATCTAGAAAAGAACATAATTCAAAACAGAAGTTATTGAGTCATTGTCTCAGTTATTGAGGCCATTAATTGATGATAATTTTATTGATTAATCTGTCTCCTAAAATGTTTTGTTGTTTCTATTAATAATAATGTTTTTATTAATGATATAATCTAATTGAAACTAACTAGGGGAATATCTACTCTCCAAATATTCTAAGCTAAATTAACCTCTGATGTAATAATTTAGAATTAAACTATAGTATTTTAATAATAAAATTAAATCAAGGCTATGATACTACCATCTGTTGAATTAATAATTAATTAATTTTTAAATTTGAACTAAAGTGGCACCATCTAGTAATTAATAGATTATAATTTAAACTAATTTTCCAGAAATAATTTTCCTGCACCATAGCTTGATTTAAAATAATTACTAAAATTTATACAGGTAGGCCTTGATTAGTGTGAAAAATGGGTCCCACGAATTTCTTGCAGTTTTCGAATTTGCACTATTCGAAGTATTAACTACAGTGACTCTCATGGTTATTCGTACGAATAGTGAAATCTTTATTTATCCGTAATTAAAAATATATAAAAGTAATTCATCGTGTTTATTTTATTATTAATAATTTATTTATCCTGTCAAAAGGAAATTTAGAAAAAATTAGCTTAAAAAATGGCATAAATTAATTTATAAAAAATATTTAAAGGAAACATCGCAGCATTTTAGCTCTCATAGTTATTCGTACAGTGATGTTATTTGTAACTAATTAATACAGCTAGTATTTTGTTGGATATCCGTTCTGCTGAATAATGCTCTTAAGTCTCTTTGGCATTGATTGTACCAACTTTTCACAATATTCGACTGAAATTTTATTCCATTCATCTACTAATATTCGTTTCAGTTCATTTTTATAAGTAATATTATGTTTTCTGATACCACTTTCCAAATATTGCCAGAGATTTTCAATAGGATTGATATCCGGTGATTGGGGAGGTGTATCCAATACCTTTGGACAATTATAAAGCAGCCACTCTCGACGATGTATGATTTGTATTTAGGATCGTTATCCTGGTAAAACAAAAATTGATCTAAAATTCCCATTTTTTCCGCACTTTGTTTCAAATTTTGCATCAAAATGGTAAGATAGCCATGCTTATCCATCGTAGTTTCTATAAAATGCAGATTTCCGACAGCATGCGCAGACATAGCACCCCATACCATTACTGAGCCTCCTCCATACTTTAATGTAGGACAGAGATTTTCTTTAGACAATTCCTGATTTGGTTTTCTCCAAACCATAATTCTTCCATCGGATCCAAAAATATTAAATTTGCTTTCGTCAACAAAAATTACATTTTTCAAAAAGTCAAATGTTAATCAGGAATTGGCTAAAGAAAATCTCTGTCCTACATTAAAGTATGGAGGAGGCTCAGTAATGGTATGGGGTGCTATGTCTGCGCATGCTGTCGGAAATCTGCATTTTATAGAAACTACGATGGATAAGCATGGCTATCTTACCATTTTGATGCAAAATTTGAAACAAAGTGCGGAAAAAATGGGAATTTTAGATCAATTTTTGTTTTACCAGGATAACGATCCTAAATACAAATCATACATCGTCGAGAGTGGCTGCTTTATAATTGTCCAAAGGTATTGGATACACCTCCCCAATCACCGGGATATCAATCCTATTGAAAATCTCTGGCAATATTTGGAAAGTGGTATCAGAAAACATAATATTACTTTTAAAAATGAACTGAAACGAATATTAGTAGATGAATGGAATAAAATTTCAGTCGAATATTGTGAAAAGTTGGTACAATCAATGCCAAAGAGACTTAAGAGCATTATTCAATAGAACGGATATCCAACAAAATACTAGCTGTATTAATTAGTTACAAATAACATCACTGTACGAATAACCATGAGAGCTAAAATGCTGCGATGTTTCCTTTAAATATTTTTTATAAATTAATTTATGCCATTTTTTAAGCTAATTTTTTCTAAATTTCCTTTTGACAGGATAAATAAATTATTAATAATAAAATAAACACGATGAATTACTTTTATATATTTTTAATTACGGATAAATAAAGATTTCACTATTCGTACGAATAACCACGAGAGTCACTGTATATGTAAAATCTGGTAATTGGTTCTTGCTTTGTGAGATTCCGGCCATTAGCCAACCTCGTGAGGAATAATTACAATACTAATTGTTTAAGAAATATATACAGTATATTCATATTTTACATCGTTGTTCATCATTTAAATTAATAACTTATCAAGAATTGCATCTCATACCATCATCAAAAGTGTTCTTCCTTTTATCCATTTCGATACTTTTTAAAAAAAAATAAAAGTGTTCTTCCTTTTATCCATTTCGATACTTTTTAAAAGAGAAAAATCAGAAGTGTTCTTCCTTTTATCCATTTCGATACTTTTTAAAAGAGAAAATTTTGTACTCTACTGTATATATACGATGATAAAGCTGAATAATAGTAATGTTAAATAGCTAACGGCAAAAAGCCCATCAAATAATAGTAATGTTAAATAGCTAATGGCAAAAAGCCCATCTTTCTGGCATTTCACCCCTTCAAAGCCAAGTGACTGTTCTTGGACTGCTCCTTAGATGTTAATGTTAAATAGCTAATGGCAAAAAGCCCATCTTTCTGGTGTTTCACCAAAGCCAAGTGACAAAAAAAAGCCCATCTTTCTGGTGTTTCACCTCTTCAAAGCCAAGTGACTTGACTGCTCCTCGTCTGGTTTTACTCCTCGTCTGGTTTTGCTAACCGAAAATTAACATTAATTTGTTAATTGACCGAAAATTAACATTAATTTGTTAATTGACATCATAAAAGGGGATGGACTAACCTAAAATTAACATTAAATTGTTAATTGATGTCTTAAAAGGGGATGGACCTTTCTTAGTAAGACTGGTGTATACAACTTGCATTAATTGAATATTTGCTTGCACTAAATGAAAAACAGTTATCATTTTTATAAGTCGCACTAATCGAATATCGCATTATTCGAACTCGCACTAATTGAGGCCTACCTGTAATTTAATTGTAAAATTATTACACTAGTGATTATTTATGATATCATGCAGCTATCAGTTTTAGTGAATTGAAACTTCTGAGTGAATTCACTAGGTCTTGGCTAATTAGTAACATTGCTTTTATAAGCATTTGGAATTTATATAGCATGTTTTTCAATTTATTAAGTTGCTATTATAGATTAAGGAAAGAATTATTTTTTGCTGTATTTATGTATCTTTTTATACTTTAATTATTCTTATTTCTTTTTAATATTAATGCTTTAATGTTACTATAAAATTTATTTATTAAAATTATGCAGTTGAAATATCAATATAGTATCAAATATATGTACTAATTGGGACCAAAAAACTTGTGTGTTAAACAAAATATGTTACGTGTGTATAAGAATTGCATTATGAATGCTTATATGGTTTCAGACCATTATTTGATGGTGAATATCTAAGCCATTATTTGATGGTGAAATTAGTGCTTTTTAAGTCCATAAAATACGGATAAACATTTATTTAAAAAACATTTTTGATCTTCCAAAGAGATCCTTTTCAGTTTTCTATTCTCAGAATACAAAAATTTAAATATATTCAATTGTATATTAATTATGTGCATACATTGATTTGTAATAAAAAACAAAGACAATTCTATAAATTTTAGTTAAATGACAAAGTAATAAATACTATATGTTAAATCAGCAAATAATTAGTAAAGATTTTTTACATTAAAAAATAATTTAACAAAAATTGTATACTATCCATAGAAAATTGACATATAAATAATTACATATTATAATTTATGCTATATTGCTACACCTTAGAAATGGACACACACTGTTGATTGATAATAACTATAGCAAACTTCTTTCTTTATGCTATTACTAATGATTCTTCTAAGAATAAATCTTTGTTACTTGACCAAGTTTTTACAACTCTTTCTTCATTCTACATAATTTGTAAATTGTACTCATAGAACTTCTTAGCCAGAGCAGTGGAGAGATTGCCATTCATTACAAGTACAGGTTAAAGATAGAAGAAAACCAGTTCTACTCTGTGGTTTAAACTGGGTGTTAGTTATACGAAGAGAAAGTTGGCGGGTTGTAGGGAAGATTGGTTAGACTGGGTGGGTTGGGGGTAGGAAAAGAGAATGGGATTCCGAGCGGATCGCATCAGGTCCCAGTAGCTCCAATCTGCCACCTGAACAGCCCTGGGCACCTTACTGTGGTCGCCCGGGTCAGTCAATACTTTGTTAATACAAAAATATATACATAAGGGAGATAAACATAGTATACAAACATTCTTTTAAGATAATACAGAGTTAACATTACAATGTACGATGAGTTTTCAAAAAGTAAACTGTGTGATGTTAAATGTAGAGAGAGTATTAATTAGGGAGATGAAGAGTGGGAGAGTGGACCTGGACCCAGGCCAAAGAAAAGCCAAGGAGATGTAGAGATGAAGGATGAGGGAAAGAAAGTAAATAAGTAAAAAGAAAATAAAGTAAAACCAAATAAATAAAGTTTATAAAATATTGAATAACATTAACTAAAATTAAATAAAGTGAAATTAAAATATAAATAAAAATAAAATATTAGTGAATTAAATAAAGTGAAGTTAAAAAAAAAAAAATTAGGGTTACAGGTTAAAAGATGAAGTAGGAAGATTTAGATGAGGAAATGAAAGATAATCGCGAGTATAAAATTAAAATAATAGTTAACTAAGATAAGTGAGATTAAAATAAAATAAAAATGAAAATAAAAGTTGGAACAAAATTAAGCCTAAACTTAAAAATACAATTACAATTATAAAAATAAAATTAAAATTTGTTGGGTGAAAAGTGCGATAGTGTGAGAGTTTCACCTTACAAAGTGTAGAGCAAGGATCTTAATATTATACAAATTGAGAATTACAAAGGATAATGAATAATAAAAAAGGAAGATATTATTTACAAACTTAGAATTGTTGGGTGAAAAACACAAGAGAAAGGGGGTTTCACCTTACATATATAAAAAGTTCAACACTGTGAGTTCATTGAGAATTTGTCCTGATGATTGAATCTAGGAGGGAGAAGGGCCTTGGTTCTGGTGAGAAACTGCTGAAAGGAATGGAAGATGGTCTTGTTGCGAACCAGTTGTGAAGGACTGCAGGGCCACAGAAGATCCTGTAGAGCCAGTTTAGTGATGATTTCTAGGCAAATGTCTGAGAACAAAGAGCACTCAAAGATGTAGTGAGAGGAATCCTGGTGAGATACTGAGTCACAAGGGCATGTCGGTTCGAAGTTTTCTCGGAGAGAGAATCGATGGATATAAGCATTGAAATTCCCATGCCCCGTGAGGGCCTGGGAAAGGAGGAACGTTGGGTTGAAATGATGGAGTCTTAGTCTTTCACTGATTAAGGGAAAGAAGGAGTGAGTGATTCTTCCTGTTGTACTATTATTCCAATCATTTTGCCACAGTTGATGAGTAAGGTCTCTGGTTCTGGAAGCAAGGTAGGACCAAGGGGTCCTGTTGTAGGAGAGTGGAAGGTTCGAGGAAGCAGCGTGCTTGGCAAGCTAGTCTGCCACCTCATTCCCAGCAGTTCCAATGTGTGCTTTTGTCCAAAGAAGATTAACAGTGACTTGTCTTTTCTGAGTTAGGTGGATGACAGTTTTCCTGATGAGGTGGACCAGGAATCCCTTGTTGTTGTCCTATGCTATGGAAAGAATGGCAGTTGAACTATCCGAGTAGATGTTGATAATATTAGCAGTTTTAAAAGTAGGTTTTTGGATTTCCTGATATGCTTTGTAAATTGCAAACAGTTCTGCCTGGTTGTTAGAACAGTTTTGATGAAGTTTGTAAGAGTGTTTGCTAACTATTTGATACTTATTATTGTAGATTATTATAGCCACACCAACATTTTGTCCATTTTTCGAACCATCTGTATAAATATGTAGATTTGCTTCTGTTTGTTTGGTGGGTGAAATTTGGCAGTTGATAAGGTGGAGAAAAGAGGGATGAATGAAGTTTTCCTTAGTAATATTCCTGTCATAGATAGTAGTTTTTATTTCGTGTAGAATTTCCTCAGTGTAGATCTTGTTTAAGATGCTGTAATGTGGATAAATGTCAATTTTAGTCTGATTGAGATGAATAAGATCCGAGTTTTTTATAATCCATAGTGCACCTAATTATTGTGCCTTCAGGTGTATCAGGATAGAGCCGGCCAAGACACAGATGGAGTCTGTGGGGGCTGTCCTATAGGCCTTGCAGGCCCTAAGGAGGACCAGTCGTTGTATTCTAAGGAGTTTCCATTTAATATTGTGGATGTTGGCTCTGTGTGCCCAGATCGGGGCAGCGTATAATAGAGTTGGTTCAATGGCACAATTGTATATAATTTTTGTAATCTGATAGCCTACACCCCAGTTATTGTGTAAGATGGTGCATAATGCGTTTGCAGTATGGAGGGCTTTGCCATAGACATAATTAATGTGTTCATTCCAGGAGAGATTTTGGGTGAAGATGACACCAAGGTATTTCATTTTGTTTGTATTTTTTATAGGAGTGCCATTAATCTTGATTGGAATATTCTTACTGAAGATACGTCTCTTTGATAGGAGCATGCAGGAGGTCTTGGTGAGATTAATATTCAGTTTGTTCTCTGCGAGCTAGGAGTTAATCTGGCTGAGAACTCTGTTTGTGTCACTGCAGATCAGGTCTCTGTTCTTAGCTGCAACCATAAGAAGGGTGTCGTCAGCATAAGAATTAATTTTGATGTTTGAATTATCAAACATTTTTACAGGAATCCCTTGATTAGTATGGTTAATAAATCCTCGCAATACACTGTCTATATCAAAACCACACTAATCAAACTAAAAAACCAATGGCAATAGAATAATTATAATGAATCCTGGAAAATACCAAAATTATAAACATGTATTTTTTTCCTCTCTCAAAATGTATCTATATCGCATTGCATGTGCTTTTAAATCATTGAGGAATATGTATAGATATTTAAAAATTTATAATAAGAATTAAAATTTATTTTTTACAAAATTGCATAAATTTTGTAAAAAATAATTGCACATCCATAGACATCAAGTATTGGAGAGGAATTGAAGGCAAGGCTGGCTATAATAATATTGTAATGGCTATTATTAGATAGTTGCCATTCACACTAAATTTATTAATAAATAAAATTACAAACAAATTTAAAATATAACAATTAGATGACAAAAGTCATAATATTAACAGAATTAAAAAAATAAATAATCAATCACACAAAATCTTTAAAAACTGCTTATTTCTTAAATACCATAAGTTCAAACAATAAAAAGCACTTTTAGCAGCAAATGTAATAAATTAACACTTTAGTGTTATTAAAATGTTAATCTGTTACATTTGCTGCTAAAAGCGCTTTTTATTGTTTGAACTTATGATAAATAAATAAATTTATTGCAGTGCTCTAATAATGTAGACCAGGGGGGTATTAATTTTTCACTTTTCTGTTCAAACTATCTGGCAACTTAGCAGAAGAATCCATTGTTGCAGTTAAAGTGTTGCCAGATAGTTTGAACAGAAAATTGCAAAAATTAATAAAAAATAGCTCAAAATTTATTTAATCATAAGAAAGAGTTACCTAACTTCAAAAGTGATGTGAATTAAAAATATCTGCCAGATATGTTTTACTCGGACTGGGATTTCTTATGATATTAATACGGAATATTAATCGCATTTTCCCTGAGTTTGATTACGTCTCCCACAAAAATGAAAGAAAAACCAAACTCAAATTTGTTATTATTTCAATTTATATTAAATGTAGTATAAACCACAAAATTTTCAGATTTTTTGCGACAATCCCACAAAGAAATTTTTATCTTCAAAGTTGGTAAATTTTAAATTTTTTCCAGGTTTGACCATTTTTTTTAATATGAAGGAATAAAAGAATAAGGTTCATAATTTTTATTGTAAATCTACTTATGCTTGGGTAATGAGAGATTAAGAAAAAACTTTGTTATCTCTGTTTGTGTTACTGTTAAAAACTCTTAAGTTATGAAAAAATGCAATCTTCCTCTGCCGAGTTTGGAGTGTCAAAACACTAGTTAATCCTAGGATTTTTTAAACAAAATATACATGGTTGAAAACCTCGTTTTATATGCTTTTAAGTGATACCTATTCCACCTCTCGGTGCTAATCACATAAAAAACTACAGGCGATTATAAAAAGTACAAAA
>AYEL01082529.1:0-37103 GCA_000484575.1 Olivierus martensii
TTTTTTTTTTGTTAACAGATGACGCCACTTTCCATTCAGGGAGAATACTAAGTGACGGGGCGAAACAAGCTCTTCCACAGGCTGCCCACCCCTGCGGAGGGGTCAGCCGAATTGTGAAGGACGGGATCGAAGGAGTCAAGACAGTTATTATTATTATTATGCCGTTTTGAATCTGAAAATTAATTCTAATTTATAATATTCATATTTTTAAATGACAGACTTGGAAAATGTTGGTAATGACGGAGCCACTAAACCAGTGGTTCCCAACCTTTTTTGGCCTACCACCCCCTTTTCGAAAAAAAATTACTCACCGCCCCCTTTTCAGAAAAAAAACACCGGCGTAACTGTTACATTATAAAAAAACAGCATCATAACATACAAAAATGATTTTTTTTGCATTATAGAATAGAGACTTGTCAGAAATAATTTAATTCAATCAGAATATGTAAATTAAAAAATAGCGAAAATTTTTTAATAAGAAACTCGGGCCACAGCCCGTATGAAACCTGACATCGTTGGGAAAACACGACACCATTGCAGGGTTTTAAATTTTAATCTTGTCATGACTTGTGCAAACTTGCGAATATAAGGTTTGTTGATCGAGCCGGAATATACACACACTCTGTGGTGCACTGAGCATGCTGCGACTCGTTCATGTACTAGTCAAAAAAGTATTAGGAACAAAGTTATAATGTACCAATACCTACTTTTAATATGCACTGATCTTGCTTAAAAGACATTTAGAACTATTTGTTGAAACATCGTTTGATGATTTTTAATATTAATGAATCTTTTCAGCGCATTCTTGCGAGTATTGCCCAGGGGGGTGATGGTTGGTCCTCAACGCCCTCTAAATTTGCCTTGGACCGAAAACGCCCCCTTAGATCTCTTCAACGCCCACCGATGGGCGGTACCGACCCCGTTGGGAACCACTAAACTGAACCTTCATATAAAATAAAAATATTCTCTAATAAATGTTTTAATCAGTGAAATCTATACCCATAATTCCCAATTTTAAAGTGCTCAAACTTGGTTACGAAAATAATTAAATTCATATTTAATGATTTTTTAGTCAACAGATTATGTCACATTCCATTCTCTAGGAATATTATGTGACGGGGCGAAACAAGCCCTTCCATAGGCTTCCCACCCCTGCGGAGGGTTCAGCCAGATTGTGGAGGTCGGGATGGACTGGCCGGTTCCCGATCACACGATAAATATTTTCAAGGGGTGGGGCCGACACTCGAACCCAGGTCCTCCAGAGTGGAAAGCTGAAGCGTTTCCACCCAGCCAATCCGGCCAACATATCTTTAATGATTTTGAAACTCTCGGCCGGATTGGCCGCGTGGAAACGCTTCGGCTTTCCACTCTGGAGGACCCGGGTTCGAGTCTCGGGTCCCACCCCTTGAAAATATTTATCATGGGGTCCGGGCCCGGCCCGTCGATCCCCGTCCTCCACAATCCGGCTGACCCCTCCGCAGGGGTGGGCAGCCTGTGGAAGGGCTTGTTTCGCCCCGCCACTTAGTACTCTTACTGAGTGGAAAGTGGCGTCATCTGTTAACAAAAAAAAAAAATGATTTTGAAACGCACATTTAGCAGCTGAAATAGGATCGAAACGGCCGGAATTTTTTTGTCAACAGATGACGCCACTTTCCGCTCAGTAAGAGTACTAAGTGGTGGGGCGAAACAAATTCTTCCACAGGCTGCCCACCCCTGCGGATGGGTCAGCGGATTGTGAAGGACGGGATCGACGGGCCGGGCCCGGACCCCATGATAAATATTTTCAAGGGGTGGGACCCGGGTCTCATCCCTTGAAAATGTTTATCATGGAATCCAGGTCCGATCTCTCGATCTCCGTCCTACACAATCCGGCTGATCCCTCCGCAGGGGTGGGCAGCCTATGGAAGGGCTTGTTTAACCCGCCATTTAGTATTCTTCCAGAATGGAAAGTGCTTTTATCTATTGTAAAAAATGATGGATATATTATACTGGATTGCCTGCTCAATGTTAAAAAAACGACTCTTGCTGTTGGTGGGGTACTTTCGCGAACGTACATTCGCGTACGATATAGTAAATTGATTTTATTTTGGTGGCCAGACGTATCCTATTTATTTTAGTGTGATGACCAGATTCTAATAGTTAATAAAAACGTCGTAGTAACCCAATATGGAGCGGCTGTTTCATATTGGCGTACCACGTAGGAGGACTCGGGGTGCTCGGGATCGCGTCCTGGATGCGGCATATACTGAAAAGTTTTTCGTTGTGTTGGGCCCGGCCCCGCTATCTCTCTCCTTCACCATCTGGCCTTTCTCCAGGGGCGTGGATGCAGCCCGTGGTGATTGCCAACTACGACGGAGAAGTGGAAGTAAGTTAACTTTTAAACTAAAATATAATACTTTAGCATATAGGAAAAGAACGACAAATAATAGAGTGCATAATAAAATAAAAATAGGACAGGTCAAAGTCAACTTCTTCAAAAAATAATATTCTAATGAAAATTCTAACGTAAAAAAGAATGCGAGCAAAGCTTTATTTAATCATTTTAAGTCAAATAGAAACTTAATTTATGAAAATATTAAAACAAAAATCAAATAAATCAAGAATTAAAATAGTCCTCGACGTCGGAGACGTTGGAACGGAACCTTGTCGTAAGTCGAGGATTACCTGTATTATATTTTCAGAAGAAAATGCTTCAGTTATACTCTCCTTAGTAATAGAAAAAAAGATACTGTACTTAAAGTGAGTATAGCATCCACGATTGTTACCTATCATGGTCGTTTTTTTTTTTTGTTAACAGATGACGCCACTTTCCATTCAGGGGGAATACTAAGTGACGGGGCGAAACAAGCCCTTCCACAGGCTGCCCACCCCTGCGGAGGGGTCAACCGGATTGTGCAGGATGGGGATCGACGGGCTGGGCCCGGACCCCCTGGACTCGAACCCGGGTCCTCCAGAGTGGAAGCCGAAGCGTTTCCACGCAGCCAATCCGGCCGACTGTTATGGTCGTTTCTGTCTATACAATGTGTATAATATTGACAAATGATATAAGTAATTAATAATAGTATCAATCATTATATAAGTAATTTTAATATATCTGAAATCTTTTAATGATTTTTTTTAACAGTGTTTTAGATAATTTTGTTTGTTAATCTTTTAGCCAAATTTAAATATAGTACTGTAGTTGAATGCTAGATGTCGCTTTTGAACATTAGTTGAATCGGAGACTGAGTGATTAAAAGTTCATTTAATATATAACTTTTAAATCAAAAGTAGCGTGAAAATTAGGAAGGGTTTACAAGAGAGAGGAAGAAAAAAGAATAAGTAGTGTGAGAAATACCGAAATTCCATTAATACATGCCTCGACGTGATAGTTCTAATTCAGATAGTGATCGCAGTGATCATCGGAGAAGTAGAAGAAAAACGAAGAAAAGAAAGAGGTAAACAAATTACAATTATTAACTTCACATCGTCAGATCCTTCCTTAATAATGAAGTGTATCTATAAATGAAATTACACATTCCAGATTTAGTTATTGAAAGTTATTGCGGTATATGTAAATATATCACATAAACATGATTCAAAATAATGTAGTGATATATGAAGAATAATAAATGTATTTACTTTATCTGTTACATGAAAAATGCATATTAAAATTTTGGCTTTCCATGAGAAATAATCTACAGTAAAATAATTTATTTTAAAAAACAAATAACAGATTTTGAACATTAGTTTTTAATTTATTGTTGACACTGTCATATAACAGGTAAAGTAATTGCTATACATTTAATGCACATTCTTGACAATTTATCATGATTAGTTGTAGAACAGGATTTCAAAGATACAGAAAATTGGTAAGATTCTAGTTTAACCATAGCATGCTGCTGATTTGAGCGGTGAATCTTTGATAAAACGGAATTGTCGATTCGTATTTTATACATCAGTCGGTGGGCGGTGAATCCTCAGTTCCAATCAGCAGCGTGCTATGGTTAAACTAGAATCCTACCCAGAAAATTTTTCATTATAGAATAAGAAAAAAATTGGAAATTTTTGTCTTATTCTATAATCCAAATACTGATAATTTGAGACAACAATAGTTTCATTTGTTTCTAAATAACAAGATTTTGTTGCACACACAAACAACTTTAAATGCTACAATGTATGTTACATGTTTAGCAAAATGCTCTAACCACAAATATATGAAATTATATACTGTATTTAACATAGATATAACTAGAAATAGATTCTATGGTTCAATAGTATCTGAAACTGCAGTAGCCATTTAAGTAATGCCAATATGGAAGCTGTGAGTTTGTAAAAAAAAAAAAAAAAAAAAAAAAAAAAAAAAAAAAAAAAAAAAAAAAAAAAAAAAAAAAAAAAAAAAAAAAAAGGTCAAAATATGGCATTTAAACAATCCTGCAAATTTTAAAATTGCCAATTATTAACTTATTACTATTTGTAATTATGGCCTGTAATGTAATCAGTAATATCTGTGGTTGGTCAATATAATTTACGTGTGTCCATAGATAATAATATGATGTACTGATGATAATCATTTTGTGTCAGGTTCCTTTATTATTACATCATCATTATTAATCATTAAGTTAATTATTCATTAAATATCTAGTGCTATTGGCATTTAATGAATGACAGTGTAAATATTTTACACTTTAATATGTATTAGCAAATAAAAAATGCTATGATATGCTTTATAGCAGTGGTCTAGAACATAACTGCCTAATTGTAAGAACATAACTGCCATATTACTATTATAAAAAACACAATTATATCTGGAATTTTTTAAAGGATTTTTTAATATGACTATATCTTTGAATTGAGATTGTGTCAAAAATACATATTAGGAAAATAAATGTTTGATATTTCTATAAATTTCATTTTCTCAGTCATGATATGAAAATTTTTTTATTAAACAATTTTTAATTCAGCATAAACATTAAAATTACATCAATTTCTAGATATATGTTTAAACAAAATAATGATTATTTTTATAAAATGTTTTTTAAATTAGATTATGATAGATGGAATGTAGTGATAGTCTAAGATACAAAAAACACATTGTCTAATCAATATATCTAAACAACAATATATAATTTTATTAATTTAATATTAAAATTTGTACTTATGGGTTTTTGACCTTTTTTTAGTATGGACAAACATATTTATGCTGAATAGAAGTAAATTTGAAGATAATCATTCCACAAAATATGTATTTAAACAAACATATATAAATTTCAAAATAATAAATAAATAACTTATATATAGAATTTAAACTTTTATATAGAATAATAACTTATATAAATATAGAATTTCAACAAACCCTAATTCAAGGGAATTCCCATACTTTTAATTAATGATTTGTCAGATAATTAGTCATATTTTAAAGCTTGTTTAATTAAAGTTTAAAATTTATTGATAATATAATCAATAAATTAATAGAAATTCTATAAAATAAATAATATTATTAAACATGTATTAACATCAATAATATTAATAGGTATTTTATTAAATATATCAATGCAAATAGAAAAATACACTATTTTCTCATGATCTATAAAAAATCAAATTTAACAAAATATTTATTTTTAAAGTATGACTAACTTACCTAGTCAAGATGATCCATTGTTAAAGAGAGGAAAATACAGAATAAACAATCTGGTAATTAAATTGGCTTTGAAATATAGATACTCCCCTACTTATGATCATTTGACTTATAATAATTCAATGTTATGATTGCCCTTATAATATTCTGAACTTCACTATTTCATAGCATATTGGTTAGAAAACATAACCCCATAATAAATAGATGATTATCCGTATTTAAGTGTTCCACCTTCATCAATTATAAGAGAAAAATTATTTATCACAGTGGTAATTTAAATGAATTTGCAAGAGGTTGGTCTTGTTCGAATAATGGGGAAACTGTTTTTTTACATTACAATTTAAGAATATTAAGTTTTGATACTTCTTATAAAATATTGATGGGATAAAATGGCCTAGTTATTTTTATATTCTTAGTTGTGTGTATTTTCTTCAGAAATATTTTTATTAGAAAGAAATAAAAAGTAAAAATATTTTTGGTCTTTTGACCTTCTTCAGTTCCTACAAAATTATTTTTCCATCCAAAGTTTTAATACATATATATACATACAAGTATATTTTTCTGTATTGAAATTTTATAATACATAAATTTGATTTGTTTATTTTTTGTTGTATTCAAAAATTTTTAAGATATGTACATCAAATTGTATGCACTGTTTGTTATCATTTTATTGTGATATACTCCTGATTATCTGGACATAAGGTTAACCAGGATTAATCCACAATCCAGAAGTGATGTTTTATTATAAATGTGCTGTCTGAAAGATTTTTAAAAGTATCAGATTTATTTCATTATTACATATTAGATTATTGTCAACCAAAATTAGAATCAAACTAAAATTACAGAATATTCCAATAATTTCTGATTGTAAATAAACATATTTATTTTTCCTTTATCATTAAATAATCGACAATTTGAATATACACTCAGCCCTTGATTTACATGGTAGATACGTTCCTGTTAAAATCGTGCAAGTCGAAACCGTGTAAACTGAGACGCAGAATTCATACAAAATAGAAGGATATGTTCAATTAAACTGTAAACTGTGTAAACTATGTTTTCAATTTGTCTTATTTCATTTTCTCAACAGATAATAACAATGAAATTATTATTTCCTGTCAAGTAATAAAAATATGCGTTATATTCATTATAATAATGTGTTTAATCAATTCATGTTTTTATGTAACTAATCAACAATTTTTGTATTCACGGTATTACAGTAAATACAAACAACTATATACTCAGCCCTTGATCCATATTATTCTGTTTTAAAAACTGCAATATTGCATTTATGATTTATAATATAAAATCATAAACTTTTTTGTACCCAGTTAAGCCAAGTCTCCCCTATACTTATTAACAGTATTAAAAAAAAGGTAAATTTTACTTAATTGAAAATACTTTTGATAATATATTCAATTCTTTTTTAGCCAGAACTACACATTAATTAAGTTTTGATTATATATACACTCAGCCCTCGATTAAAACGATAGATACGTTAAATCAAAGATCATGTAATTTATTAGTTCAAATTTTTATTGAATTTTAAGTGCTAAAGTCAGGGGGTAGGCTTATGCATGGGTTTTGCATTTTTATCAATTTTCAAACTCTGAAGTCGGGGTCGGCTTATAGACGGATCGGTTTATATTTGAGAATATACGGTATTTTAAAATTATATGATAAATCTTTTTTATTTTAATTTATAGATGTTTTATTAAAACAAAATATAAAAATCAGCATGAGGTAAATGACAATTCAGTTTTAAATTATATAATAACTTATTCAATATAATAACTTTTATTTCATTCTAATGATTTCATATTACAATATTTATATTTTATTAGTGTGATTAAATTTTATATCAATATTTTATATTATAATGTATTTATTATTTAATTTTCAATATATTTGCTGTATAGTTTTATAAAAGAATTAAATTTGTTACAATTTTATTTCCAGGTAATTGAAGGATTACTTTGTGCTAATAAAGATTATGTTGATAATTTACGAACTCTTAGTCGTTTATGGATTCATGAGTGTATGTGTGTTTTTTGTGATAGGCTTATTTCTGAACATGATAAAGAACTATTTTTTATATCTCTTAATGATAAGCTTGGATCCCTCTCTAAACAAACATTAAATAATCTTTGTCCAGATCAAAAATATCCAATTTTATGTAAGTTTTAATTTTATAATTTATTGTAAGAATATTTATTGTAATTATAACTAAAGCATATTTATTTGAAAAATCACAAAAATGAAAAAGACTTTAAAATTCCTAAAATGTAAAATAAATACTTAATTTCATTTCTTAAAAAAATTTCTTTCAGTAATATTTTAATTAATGCTCTAGACAACATCTTAATGTTAATTATAACATTTCCTAATTGAAAAAGTTAATTTAGTTGATAAATAAATAAATTTAAAGAATAGAATTATAGTTTAAATTTCATTATCTCTCCTCTATCTATCAACTATAAAAGCTTATAATCTAGATAAAAATATCAATATCCAGACTATTCTTTACAAAGTTTTTCCTAACTAATCACAACTATATAAATTGAGTTGAAATTCTAAGAATAAGTATTTACACATTATAGCAACAAAGATAGTTTAGTACAAAATGAAGATCAACAAATCAAAAATCTTTATTTTTGCAACCATCCTTAAAAAATTCATTTTGGAAGATTACTATCTCTTCATTAGTATATGAATGAGAACAATTTTATGGAATTAGGTAATTATAGGGTCTTGAAGTGATCTCCTTCTCTGGCATGGTCTTGAAATAGAAAACATCCATTTGAATCATTGTACTTTGGTCATAAGCTCTTCTAACATGTTTCTTGGTTCTATATCTTGTATGTAAAGAACTAGCAAAAAAAAGATAATAGATATTGAAAAAATCCTAGATTCAATTACAGTATCCATTGACTTTTTTTTTATTACTTCCTTAAATAGAAGATACACTCAGCCCTCGATTTACATGGTAGATACGTTCCTAGAAAAATCGTGCAAACTGAAACCGTGTAAAACGAGACGCAGAATTCATACAAAATAGAAGGATATCTTTCGTGTAAAACAAGACGCAGAATTCATACAAAATAGAAGGATATGTTCATGTGCAAACCGAAACCTGTAAAACAAGATGCAGAATTCATACAAAATAGAAGGATATGTTCAATCGTAAAATGAGACACAGAATTCATACAAAATAGAAGGATATGTTCAATTTAAGTGACATGTAAATCAATCTAAAGAAATTAATGAAAAGTCGAGAATATGTTCTTTATGCCAATCTATCTATAAAAGATAATGAAGAGTCGAGGATATGTTTTTTATAACCGTGTCGAAAATAAAGAAAAGTCGAAGATATGTTCTTTATAATTGTAAAATGAGAAAGATAACGAAAAGTCGAGGATGTGTTCTTTATGACCGTGTAAAATGAGATAAGGATTAAAGGAAAAAAGGGGATTGATTCATTAATTTTTAGACACAATTTAATGCTTATACTTTTTCAATTTATTTTTGAAAATGAAAACATAAACATTAATTAACATCGAATACGGTACAAAAAAAATTAACAATAAGAGCATTCAAACATAAATAGGTGAGCTGTAAGCGTGAGTTGAGTTTATTTGAACTGCGAGACTTATACAGTAATAGTTAATAGTGAGCAATAAATTGTGAAAGCGAAAGTGGACTAAGAAGAACTGTGAGTTATTCTGAATTAAAGACATAAATTAGTGTTGTATGAGATAATTATTGGATTTTGTATTGAATTTAGTTATAGTGAAACAAGATTATTTTGTTTTGTGTGAATAAATTGGACAATACGAAATATAGCTGTATTCACTCTTTATTAATCTCTACGAACTTATAAACCCACAAAACGTGACAATATGATACTCTTTTAATTTATAAATGGCATAATGCAAAACAATCAAAATAAAACCCAAAAAAAATTTTTTTGTTTTCATTTAAAAACCATGTAAATTGAGTGCCGTGCAAATCGAGGGCTAGGTGTACTATATATATGTATATATGAAATTTATTTATTTTTTATATTAAATGCATACTGTTTGTAATACCTAAAATTATATATTAAGTTATAATTATTACAGATTATTTCTATTATAAAGGTTTCAATCTTTCTCCCATTTTCATTGTTGTGAACAGATTCCCGATTGTTCCATGTATCATGCTTACACATGGAATAATTTAAAAAAAGATGTGAGGGAAGGCACAGGAAAAACAGCACTTACCCAGCAACTGATTGCTTGTGAAGTAAAATGGAATAAAGCAAAAGTCATATGAAATATTGAAAAACTTGAAAAAGAATACTTGAGATAAAAAAAAATTTATGGCATGAAACAAGATTGTAGGGTCATGAATAAACTAGACTGGACAGCTGTTAGTAATGCATAGAATGACATGAAAAAATATATTCTTTAATATATTCTTAAATGCCAATAATATGAACATTGTATTATTAGAATTTAAAAATATCTTTAAAGTATAGAATGTGAACAAAACAAATTTTTTCCTATTTTCTGTTATTGCATATTATAGTATTTAATTTTTTTAAATAAATTAGGTTTAATCAGTTGGAGAGGATCAAAAGACTGAAAATATTTCTGATTTATAAAATAAAGTTCTAGAAGAATCCTACCATAAATCCTTAAACTGAATTAAGTTTTTAATAAAAAGAAGATATAGAAAAACCATATAGAATTTATTTGCATTGAGTATTTTTATTTATTTGATAGATAATTAAATTTTGTTTAGTTTTTTTTACTGAACCAATTAATTCTTATTTGCCAGTGAGGGCTTTTAGCTACAAAGTTAGCTTGTTTGGGAATAATCGCTTTCAGCGTAGTCTGATTTAATGGCCAAATTATGTAATATAAATAATTCAAAATAAAATTTGGTGGTTGAAATGATAATCTAATTGATTTGATATTGAAATATTAATCCAAAGATTTATTTTTAGATTGAGACAATTTTTTATTTCATATAAATGATTGAACTTATGATTTAATTATCAATACAAATATACATTAATTAATTGCTTCTAAGATAAGAAATATTAAACACAAGCACTATAAGCAGTAAAACAATTTATTTTAAACAGAAGAAACATTTTTGATCCATTATGGATTCTCTTCAGCTTTTAAACAATGAATGTAAACTTTTCAAATTTAAAATATGTTCCTTTAGAAGCTAAAGAGGATCCCATAATAGATCGAAAACATTTCTTCTGTTTAAAATAAGTTGCTTTACTGCTTATAGTGCTTGTGTTTAATGTTTCAATACAAATATGGAGCCACATTATCCTAAATTTATTTAATTAAATATTATAATTTATTTCAAATTATTATTACTAATGATTATTTAATTAGATTGGAATGCAATTAAATTGGATGCAAGAAATTCATGAATTTAAATTTCTTATATTTAAAAATTAAATTTTCAAATATGTATTTTTAAATCTTAGATTTGTAATGCATAGAATGACATGAAAAAATATAATCTTTAATATATTCTTAA
Organism: Olivierus martensii; assembly: GCA_000484575.1. Taxonomy (NCBI): domain Eukaryota; kingdom Metazoa; phylum Arthropoda; class Arachnida; order Scorpiones; family Buthidae; genus Olivierus; species Olivierus martensii. Next base: position 11,165 of record AYEL01082529.1, read on the forward strand.
ATGCCAATAATATGAACATTGTATTATTAGAATTTAAAAATAAGTATAGTATATATTTTTTTATATATAAAATTACTAGTAATCTTTTCAAATTTGCGTAGTTATAAATGAATTATTTAAACTTTTTTAACGTCATTTTGTTAAAATTTTTATTATTTTCTTTCTTGAATAAAATTTCATTTCATAGAATGGATTATTTCTCCAAAAAATTGAGGAACCTCCGTCCGATTAAAACTAAATCTCCCAAATACCAGAGAAACAGGGTATTAAAATCTTCTCCTGCTAAAGCTAATGCTAATGCTTCGAGCTCGCCTTTATCCAGAGCAACTGCTTCACCAAGATTTATAGACAAAGTAAGCATATTTATACTTTCAACGTGCATTTGTTAATTTTATCATGCGAGGAAAAGTTTTTATGTCTCTAAAACTCTTATATTACAAAATATATTAAATTTTTAAGGTAACTGTTTTAAATATGTACCTATAAAACATTGTTTTACTGAGTATCTTTTAATAATAATTAGAATTTAATTTTAAATGAATAAAATCATTTCAGTAATAAATTTGTTAATTTTGATACGGAAAATTTGGAAAAGTAATCATTGTTGATATTACTTATAAAAATCAGCTTCTGTAACTTGGTATTACATAAAAATAAGTAGTCACATCTCGAATTTGATTTTATAATTCACCCAAAATATTTTCTTACATAAATGTTTATAAAATAAGCAGAGAAAATCGTATAAACGTTCAGCTTTATCAGTTTAACTACATCATCATTCAATACATCATATTTAAGGTAAAAATTTGACTTACAGCGATTAAATTTATACATTTTTCTTATAATTTATAGACCCATTTATTGAATGATTATAAAATTTCTAATATCCCATTAAATATATTATAAGTAATGTTTAAAATAATGATCAATTTTATAAAATTGCTTAATTCCTCTGCATTAAAATCCGAGAAATTCATAGCTATAGCAACGAACAACAGATTAATATAATAAATGCATTATAATACATTAAAATTTATGAGGTGAAGCTGATAAAAAATAATAATAATAAATGTGCGCTTTCTATTTTGAGTTTTAATATTTCTTTCCCTGTGAAGAATAGAAAATATTTAATTATCGAAAGATGGACGATCAATATTGAATTTTTAATTAATAGAAATATATCGAAAAATTTAATGAGATTTTGCTTGATATCACTTAAATCTTATTGGAAAATATCGGTTTATTATAGAATAAACTTTGCAATCTGATCTTTCCTTCGGGATTCAATAAAAATAATAGCGGATGCAGCAACTTCTATTGATTACTGTCTGAGAATTATACGGATTGATCCTTATTCTGAGTAAATTTAATTTTATGCTATGTATTTTGTTTTGAAAATAACTTATTTCGTGACTTAAATTGCCCATGAAAAACAGGTTGGAAAAAAGTTTTAAATTCAATTTATCTTCCGCATCACTTTCGTGTCTCCATCGCATCTCCCGGAAGGAAAATCGTATCTTTCGAATTTTTATTTTTAATTAATTTTAAAAATGTATAATAAATAAGAAACGTAAGATTTATAATACAAAAAAATCTTAAATTTATTATAAATTTGAATATATTTTTGCTATTTATTTTGTAAAGATGTAACATAGATTTTATCTTTCTCTCTCTCTCTCTCTCTCTCTTCGACATTTGATTAATATTTAATGTGAAAATTATTAATAAAAGTAACAGTAGTAATTTAAAAAATGCTCTCCTAATCTTCTCAATATTTAATAATGATTGATGAAAATGTAATTCGGGATTACTGTCTTCATCAATTTTCAACAGACAGTCTGCAATCGTTTTAGCTTCCGGTAGTCAGTCTGGAGATTAAGATAATCCGGCAAAGATTTAAAATATGAAAGGCAGAATTATAAAAAAATAGCCAAATAAATGCATTAAAATTGCGAATTAATATCCCACTTACACTACATAATCTGCTTTTTTTAATATTTAATCGAAAACTTTTTTATACGAGAATAAAGTCATCAACTGGAATTAAAGGTTCGAACATCAGAGAATAAATTAACATAATTAATGAGATAAAAATGCATTCGTATTAATAATTTAAATTTTCATGATTTATTAACAATAGTAACTGCATCCAAAGCATTTCTGTACTTCTAGAATGCAGCGTGATACGCATTCCAATATATATATAAAAAAAGAAAAAATTGGCAAATAGCATAAAGTTTTTGTCATCATTCTTTGTCAGATTGGAAAAATACATTCTTAGACAAGAAAAACAGTATCGCGTTGGCGACAACTTGACATAAAGTTTAGGAAAAGTCTCCTTAGAAAAGTGTGGCTGACATTCTGGCGACTGTTGCTATCAATAGACCAAGCATCGATTATCTTAGCCATTAGTGAGGATTTGATCTTCTTCGACACGAAAACATTTTATTCTGCTGTATATTCCTCTTATTTAAAACATTCGGATGATGTGTACGCATATTTAATGTCGTTTCTTCGTCTCGTTTTCTTACGAATTTACTTTATTGATTATTTTAAATTATTTAGGTTTTTATAGAAAAATTAAGATTAAAATCAACATTTCACAATTTTATTAAGAAATTTAAAGTAAAATCTAATTATATTTCGTGAAATGGAATAAATTTTATTAAAACTTCAATAAATTAATTGAACTTGTTACATTAATAAATTAACACCATTACATAAGTTAATATACTAATTATAAATTTTGACAAAACAGTTCTTTGCTTATGGAATAAAACAAAAACAATATACGGGCGGAAGTGCTATTAAAATATTTTATTTATAACTATCTGTAACTGATATATCATCAAAAAAATAAGGAAACAAATTGGAAACTTGCAATTAATGCTCTTCCAGCAAGAGCATCTTCAGCAGATCGAGGAAAATAACTAACAATAAATATGTATTCTGCAATGATACAGCAATGCTGCAACATGTGATGTTAAACTATTGGATTATAAAATTCCAGTGAATATGGGTAGGAAACTTATTTAGGCCCGATCCACGCTCTCGAGCCACTCACGATTCGATGTTTCTCTGCTCTCCGTCTGGTCATTTTATAACATGTTCACGTATTCGCTCACAGTAAGTCTCAAACCGATTTATAGGTTGGACACATTGTTGTGGGAGTAAGTTATTTAACTGGAGCGTGATTGGACGAGACTCGATTGTTACCCATAGTGTGAACAGCTCGTTACAAACAATGATAAATATTTGACCTGGTCTGAGAGCGAAGAGAGATCGAACCGTGAGCCGCTCGATTGTATGGATCGGGCCTTAAGGTGCACATAAATAAAAACATTCATCATAGGTAACAATCAATATGCACCACCAGCACAAATCTTTTCAATGTCTTTATTTCGACAACAAAAAGAATCATTTGGGCGATGTGAGTGACATAATTGTACATAATCTTACCTATATTTGGGACCTGTGCCTTGTTCGAATTTATTAAAGTTTTTGAATAGTGTGAAAATCGACTAACTAGTCATCCTGAAAAAATCCATCCCAATCATATTATCATGATGTTCACAAAGTTAATATACCAGATATCCTTGTTCTTCATCACAAAAATTATGTCTTCCAAGGCAGAATATAGGTGATTCTTTAGAGAAACTTCATGCTAATTACTTATAATATCAGGTCATCCCAAAAACAATGTCTTTTTAGCATTAAGTTTTGATAATTTAATCAAGTATATGTTTACCATTTGAATCGATAACTCTCTTCTAATGTTGTTAAAGCTTTAAAAATTCATATTTTGACAAGCTGAGACATATTTGAGACAAGTACAGTGTAAAATAGACATTACTTTTGCTATGACTTGATAATGGCAGCAATTACTTCAAAGGAATTTTTATGTAAAGCTAATCAGAGTCAGTGACTATTATTCAAAGTGTGTTGTGAAGCTATTGAATATATATTTGTTGATTGCATAGCTGCTAAAATTCAATGGAAATGGCTGGAGAAATTGTTCAAAACGCATATTACATCAAAAGATATTCTGTGCCATTATAACTATCCAAATACGAACTGTTTACCTAACTGGGCAACAGCCAAGATTGTTCTATGGAATCAGAGATGTAAATTAACATATGATGATAAACATGTCTCCTCTGCAATTACAAAATTGGTTATCAAAGAAGAAATGGAAAGAAAAATCAAAGTTGGCAAAGAAATCTTAAATTAACCAATATATCAAGCCATCCCAAAAGTAATGTTTTCAGCATTAAGTTTTGAAAGGATATAAAAAATTAATCACTGTTAATTTTATCATGTAAATATTATCAAATTTGAATCAATAACACTCTTCCAATGTTGTGAAAGCTTCGTAATGCCATGTTTAAACAAACCGAGACAAGTTTGAACAAGTATAGTATAAAAAACGATATTACTTTTGGGATGACCTGATACAATCTAACAAATTCTCATCTGGACATTATGTCAAATGAATGACATAATACCTAGATGAGAGTCATAATAATTTAATACTGAAATTTTTAAACAATTGATTCTAATTACTAAGCTTTATATATACGGTATTGTGATTCTGAGTTCGTTTAACTGCACAGATTAGTTGAGACAGATAGGACACTCTCATAGACTCTATTGTATACAAGAAACGAACGAAACGCCTCTATGGAGAGTACTTGAAATGAACTAAACTATTAATAAAAATGATGTTTTAATGTATTGAAAGTTTTAATTATAAAAGTTTTTTGTAATAAAACTGCCATAAGATTCGTAGAAACAATAATAAACCGATCTTCCACTATCTACAACCAAAGTGAAATGAGTAAAACCCATGGTAACGTCAGGTACTGCCAATAGTGGCAGCACCTTTGAATAAGCGAAGTGTCCCATCTGTATCAACTAATCTGTGATTTAACTGACTTATTTTATTGTTTGTAAATAGCTAATCGTTTATTTACTTATTTGATATACTCGTATGTTTCCATAAAATACTTTTGAACAATAAGTTGTTTTTTGACATTTTACTGCCGAATTGCTACGTATTTCAGCTATATAATAATCTCTCATTGATTACTGTCGGAGTTAAGAAAACTTGATATAACTTACTGTAGGTTATTTTTTGTAAATTATATATGTGCACATATTGTAATTCTATGTGTTTATGATCCAATAAATAAATTTTATCAAGCGTAAGAGAATTTTTGATTATTTATTTTTATTATTTTTATAGCTGAAATAATGAAAAAATATGAAAACGTATAGCAAAGTGCTGCCATCTGTTATGTTTACAATAGTAAACTGTTCTTTCAATTTTTTTTTAATTATTAAAAATTGAATTTATCGAGACAGAACTATATTTTAAAATATAAAATGATTTTTAGCAATAATTAAACGTACTTACGTATTAACGCCACCGCAGCAGAAGTTGCGCTAATGTGCCAATAAAGAGCAATCTTGTTGTACACACAGCTGCGTTGGCGTTAATACGTAAGTCCCTAATTAAATTATAAATATAATAATAATAAAGTAATTTATTAATATTAAAAAAAAGAATAATTAATTTCAACGAATTTTTTTAAATTTTTTAAAAATTTGAAAATTTTATGACGTCGCGCCATCTATCCCTTCCCGTAAAAATTAATAATTTTTTCGATATTCTCCTTTCGGAGATTTTAAACGATAAAATTTAATTATTGCAAAAAAAAGTAGGCAAAACGAAAAAAATAATAAAAATAATAAAAAAAATCGTGCTTCTGAAAGTGAAAAATTGTTATCAGACCGCATAAAATTTTCACAACATAAAAAAAATGTGCTGGCGTGTATCCAAACTACCTTCAGATAGGTGTAAGAATAAAAATGAAGCTGGAGAAATTTCGATTTAAAGGTAATGTTCTGTAGTAGTATTAATTCGTTGCAGTCTAAAATTGGGATCATTTGTTGAAATGCCAGAGGGCCAAATGAGAAATCGGAATTAACAACCGCGCGACATTTAGACCCGATTAATGTCACTGGAGTTAACAAGTTTCGTAGCGTTACAGAATTAATAAGTAATTTTTTTTGTTACGCAGTTTTCTAAATCATTAAAATATTAGTCAGACCCATTAGACATAACAGAAATGTTATCCTTGAAACTTTTATAACGCATGGTTAAACTGTTGATGAATCTCATTCCGAAAGAAGAATTAAAAAAAAAAAAAAAATTAGATATAGTAACAAGGGCGGACTGTTTTGTCGAGGAAGATAAGTGAATAATGAGTCTTTTCTTTTACAAAATTGGGTTGGGCCTATTATGATCGTTATAATTAGAGTATTAAGTTACAGAAATTCGCGTTCTGCTATACAATATGAAGATATTTAAAGGTCGTCTTTGTTAGGTTAGATGACTGAATATTTTTTCGAAATTTTTGTATAATTAAAGAAAAGTGGGTCAACTGTGTAAATACTTTTTGAGAAAAATAAATTTTGTTTCCCGTTTTATATCTTTTAATTTTTTTTTGAAAGCTGTCGTAAAAGACTAGCATGTGCTGCTGTTATATTGACTATTATAGCCTATGGTAATCTGTCATATGTTATAATACTTGTGTGACAGCAATTCAAGGATGAATTAATGCATATTGTGTGACCTTTAAGCTACAAAATTCAAAAGGCCCACCAAATGAATAGAACTAAAAATTTAGAATTTTTTAGTAAAACTTGAGGCCTTTATAATGCAAGACCCTATTTTAAAAAACCCTAACTTTAAAAAAAATATGTTGCCCACCCAAGTTTTTCTAAAGTTTTTTTAAAGTTTTTTAAAGTTGCCACATTTATAATGTTCAATATCCCACACTTTTTAAAAATTAAGAATGAAAAATGAATTACCGGTTTATTTATTTAAATTTTTAATCATAATCTAATAATTTTAAAGATATTTCTGTTTTTTTTTTTTCCAATTTTTAATATAATAAGAATTATTTTTCATTATTAGTAGGAAAAGAAATAAAAATATTTCAAAGTCAAAATTGCCACGTGTGGCGATTGGCGAGCAGGTTGCCCACCACCGATCTGCCCTAAACTATATAACTTATCTTGCTTATAGGTAAATCCCTCCTTGCATCTAATATGATAGCTTATGCTCTTCTGATGCTCTCCTAAATATTCCGCCATATTTTACCTGCCTAAACAATATTTTATAACATTTTAACATGTACACTATCATAACATCCAAATTTTATGATAGTTTGTGTATTAATACAGTAATTATCTAGTACACAAGTGGTATAGTAGATCCATTTGTGTTATTTAAGATATTTTTCATTATGATTAATAAGTGTAACTAAAATTTCAATGGCATGGTATCTTTATCAAATTTTATAAAAATAGATAAAATAGTCCTAAAGTTATTAGGAAAAAATTGGCACAGCTTGATCCACGAGGTCCTTACACCATTAAACTACACACAACCAATCAACTATTAAAGAAAGTAAAGTAGTTTAAAACTTATCAGTGGAGAACAGACACATGCACAGATAGCATAGTAATCTTTTAACCATAACTTTCTTTCGCTGGAAATTTGATCGTCCGCCATTTTTGAAAAGTTAAAGTTACAGGTTTAATCGATGAGAAAGATAGATCTATAAAAATCTTTAAACCTTTCTGGTTAGATCTTTAAAAATCCATTAACTAGATCAAAAAATATTAAAAGAATATCTCAGTATAAAATATACACCCTTTCTTAAATAGTCGAAGTTACGAGGTTAAAAGACGAGATTACCATTTAATAAATTTTAAGAAATCTAATACGGGTAGTTTAAAACTTATCAGTGGGGGAACAGACAGCATGGTGATCTTTTAACCATCACTTTCCTTGGCTGGGTAATAGGATATCACAACAAATCATACAAGAACACAGAAATTATATCAGGTTATCCCAAAATTAATGTTTTTTCAGCATATATAAATCCTCCATTTGAATCAATAACGTTCTTCCAATGTTGTGAAAGCTTTAAAATTCATATTTAGACAAGCTGAGACATGTTTGAACAAGTATAGCATAAAAAAGAAATTACTTTTGTTAATGATCTGATATAAATAAAGATAACAGCAATTAAAACGTGAAAAATTATGCAAAATCTCCAATATTTCATTTGCATGTATATTCTCTTCCTGTCACATATTTAGATGCATAATTAAAAAAAAATTAATCGATTTGTTTCAAAAATGGCTTCAGTGTACATTTTAATGTTCTCATGTACTGTACTCTATTTGAAAATATTGTTAAAAATTATTATATTATTAATGCAGCTGTTCAAAGGATTATTATACACTGTATCAATTTACTAATTCATCAGTCAGTTAAACACACTTGACGCTTGATAAATTATTGAAGTTCTGTTGCTACATAAAAATTAAACACAGAGGCAATATAACAACACCATTCATCTTACAATAACATTCAATCAGACACTTACAACCATGCGAGTTAGCCATTGTTCGGTTAATAGCAATTTGTTGTAAATGTAACTTCAGTATTTTTTCTTCTGTAGATCTTTACGTCTTTGGGATTTAAAGTTTCATCCAACATAAAAAAAAAAATCTGTCTATATTTAGTAATAACTCTCCACCTTCCTGCCTTAAAGTATCGATTTATTTTATGTAATTCATCTTCGCTGAAGAACAGAAAAGAACGAATTTTCATTTTCTGCTTCTCCGATTTTCTGTTATGTTTGATTAAACAAATTTTATTTCGAATTTATCATACTATAGTTTGAATTAAAGGATTAAGTTTGGATTTAGAAATAGTAAATAAGAGGATTAAACTTGTATTTTCATCATATTTTTTTTTTTTATTCTCAGATTTAAGATTTATTGATGGGTAACGTTTATAAATTGTAATTTTTTTATATAAAATTTATAGCTGTAGAAGTTGTAGAAAAATATTATGCAGCATTTTATTTTTCCTCTTAGATCATACTCGCAAGACCGATCGTGGTTAACTATCAGGATGATGAATGTGCCACAGATTTCGACGAAAGCGATTTTATTACGGATTGCCTGATTTGGCACAACAATCTTCGTGAAATTCACGGCGTTCCACCTCTCACTTTGTCTCATCAGGTTGGTTTATCATTAGTACTGAAAGTTAATCATAAATATGCATTTTTTCTTCTTCTTAATTTTCTCCATCAGATAAGAAAAGACATTATTATCGTGCAAAATACCGGTTGTTTGCAAATTAACAAGCAATTTCGTGTACGTCGTTAATTTTCTCATTTTTCACACGCACACGCCCACTTTTCTCGACTTTCACTCGATCCTTTCAGTGCAATCTATATTAAAATGCCATAATTGAAGTTATTTCGGCATCTATTCAACCGCTCTAATTATGTCTGCGCCTTAATTCAAAAACTTCTGTACACTTTTTTAAAATAAGCATTATAAATATGTATTAAGAAGAAAACACACGAACGATTTTCTTAGAATAAACTTAATAGGTATGACATAACATTAATTATCGTAATAAAAACTGATAATTGCTAAAAACTAAGAAAAATAATGTTGAATACGATTTTTAATCTTTCGAGTACGTGTCGTGTGAACAAAATCGCGTATTAAATAACTTTTTCTCATTTTTGTTTATTTTAGCTATGTAGCATGGCTCAATTTTGGTCCAATCATTTGGTGCATACCAACACGTTTTATCACAGAAACAGCAAAGATATCGGAGAAAACTTATTCTGCAAATGGTCTTCGGTACCAGAATTCGATATTACTGGTAAGAAATCTTTTATTGAATTTTTGTAAAAGGAAAATAATTCAAAAAATAAAAAATAAAAATAAAAAGTGAACACTTACGGAATCTAGGTCATAAGTGCTGCAATTTATTTAACAACAAAAGATGTGATAATTTTCATTAATCATATTTTTACTTTATTTTTTCCTTTTTTTAGGACAGCAAGTAGCTAAATATTGGTATAGCGAAATGAAGCTATATAATTTCTATCAAGAACCGTCTTTGTTACACGTTCACGCTTGTAAGTTAAAAAAATTTTTTAAATTACTTCTACAGTAACAAATGTTTGTAATGGAAATAATATATTCTGAACCTACTTTTTACGAGTTTAATTGATAGAATTCTCAAATTAGATACGAGAATTTGATAAGGCCAATTATAAATTTTGAAGAGGAAGTTAAACAGACGATATAGAACGACAGACACACGACTTTACAACTCGTAATGCAGTTTTTCGATACAAAGAAAAAATCATCTCCAATCACCCTGGCTTAAGTCAATTGAAATTCTGTTCTTGTCCTGTAAAACGTCCTTGAACTTTTATCCTTTATACCTATTTTGCATACAGCTTCCCCCTCAAATATCCAATCAGTCAATCTGATGGATAAAATGACTTTTTTTGCATTTTAAAAAGTGTAAATTTGATTCTGAATTCTTTTCCTATAAACTTATATGCATAAATAATATTTTTATCAACTTTAATTTAAAATTTCTGCTGGGCGTATTATGAACAGCTGACATTTAGAAAACTTTAATAATCGAAAATTTAATGATATTATAATATATCACGCGTGATTTGAGGAAATCTTGAATATATTTTAATTCTATAAAGAGCAATTTTAAAAATACATTTATAGCTTTAGTTGGGAATAGCAGATTGATCAAATAATGGTGTTATCTGAATATTGCATCTAAACAATCCGTAAAATATAAATAAATAAAATATTTTTTAGTGCTTTATGTAAATGAACTAATTTGCATAAAATATACACAAAACAATTTAAATAAATTTATTATAAGTAATGATTTTCTACTAAAACGTGAATTTTGTTAACATTTACAATTACGCAAATTCCGCACATTTTAAAATTATTATTATTTTACAGTAAAGTGTAGAAAGGCCTTAGCGAGAATTGTAACAATGTTAAAATTATGCATTTCAGGCCAATTTACTCAAATGGTGTGGAGAAGCAGCACAGAGTTTGGAGTTGGCAAAGCTAGAAGTAGATGTGGCAAAATCGTTATTGTAGCAAATTATAAACCGGCTGGAAACGTAATTGGAGAATTCCACGATAACGTTTTCCCACCCCTAAAAGAAACAGAGAACGACGAACCGCCAGACGACGACGACGACGACGATTTTGGAGAATGAACAGTTACATCCACTGCTCCCTGTTTATCCTTTGTCTGACTGATGACATCCCGGCTTCAAATTTTTGAATAATTAAAAAAGAACACGAAACGAATCGGAGAAAAAGACGGTTTTTTTAAGTTGAATTCCATCCAAAATAATCAGCAGAATTTCCATTATAATACGAAATAAACTTTACTTTAAAAAAAAAAAAAATTAAATTATCGATCGCTTAAAATGTTCGATTAAAAAAAAAAATTAATAAAAAAAAGAAGAAGAAGAAGCTCACATCGTTCAAAGTAACTGTTTATGTATACATAAATATATATAAATATAAATGTTACATATATCAATAAGTAGTTTATAAAGAATTCTGCATCAGTAGCAGTGCACAGATTGGTTAAATAATGAAGTTTAGATGCACATACGTGATTAGCACTGCTTTCTATGTCAATGTATTGAGTTGAAGAACTGTGTAGTTGAAATTATGTAGATTTTTGTACAGATAGAAATGTTTAAAAGTTATGTTTAGTTGCAAAATTGTTAAATTATGCCAAAATAAAAAAATCCAGCCTATATTTTCAAATTAATAGTTCTTTTATACATTGATAAAATATATATATATATCTATACATGTTAATATATTTATATGATGCATTTATAAAGTATAAAAGAACAAAAAAAAAATGTTATATGTAAAAAAAAGTCGGCATAAGATCAAAAATAAAATGTTTTATTAAGTCGTTGATATATATAATATATATATATATAATCATTAGTTGTTTATATTTTTGTTACAAAATGATTCATTAAATATTTGTATCTTATAAGTTGTAATATAAAAATCCAAAGTTGTGAAAATAAAAAATAATTATTGATTGAAAAATTTAATAGTTTTTTTTTTTATAAGAAAAGTAAACATTGAGAAGAGTTAAAAAATATTTTTTTTTCTCCTCTCCTTTTCTTTTAAACACAAAGGGTTGGATACAATATTAAAAAAAAATCGTTTAATTTTATCAACTCATCCTTGTTTACCTCATAAGAAATTACTTTACGTTAATTAAAATTATATTAAAAAAATAAAACAATGAGATGTTAGTCAAAATTCGTGATTTTTCTCACGAGAAAAATATTTGGAATGAAAGAGAAGATGCTGCATTGGTTTCGGCATCGTCTCGCCATCCGTTACCATAGTTACAGCTTCCCAGGGATCTCTAGGAATGACGTCACCCGACTTGATACGGCGCTAAATTACCAATGGTTAGACGAGCCAGAATGGAAAAGCAAAGTGATGGGTGAGTTTTACTTCTCCTTTCTTTACTCGTTTTAAAATTATTCATTAAAAATTTAAATAATTTTTAAGTCATTAAATATTAAGCGATGTTTTTTGTATAAGCAAAAATTTAAATATCGTAGTAATGATTAAATATTATAATTAACGCGCGTGCATTAAAAATATATTAAAAATGCAAGCTATGCATTCTTGTTAATAAAGATCCTTGTTAATAGTGTAGTTTGATTAATGATAGACTTCCAGAATTTGTTAAAAAACTGCGAGTAAATTATGATGGAGGAGTTTTAAACGTGATAATTTATCAATATTAAAACTCCTCGTGTTTTCAAAATTAAACAGATTGCCGATCAACACGTGATCTTATTCAGAGTGAAACATTTAAGCCCGTTTATTTAGAAAATTTCGAGAAAAATATAACATCTTGCAGCATCATAAATGAAAGAACACATTTTGACATCGGTTTTCTTAAAAGAAAGTATCAATGTTTAATTTTAAAGAAGAAGAAAATTTTTCTTTGTAACCATTTAATGCCGTCTCGTATCGCAAATTATATCCATAAATATGTAAAAACTCGATATCTTTAAATGCAAAACGAAATGTCAGATCAATTAACTATGAAATATGTGATTGATGATGTTAAACACCTCGCATATATGTTTCTGAATCATGTTATACTAAGAAAAGATCATTCTTGCATGACATGAGTTGCTGACGGATGACAGTTTTAGATGGCAGTTTGTCACAGGGAACTGATGCATCAATATTATATAGATCGATTGTTAGATATAAAACATGTATATCGAAAAAAAAAATAAGATAGGAGGAGGGTTATATTAAAAAAAAATACCATTATTTTTAATATTTTAAAAAATTGATGTATTTATTATGGAAAAATTTTAGCTGGAAAATGGGGAAGGACAGGATATTATAAAAAGGAAATGCGTTTCCTTTTCCGGTTGGTTCAAATCCAAGAAGATAACGTGTTTTGCTCGAAAAGTTAATGATGATAAAAAAAAATATGATGCAAAATCTACTTTTGTAATCTATATAGATTACTATATATAAAAATATTTTGAAATTTTTGCATAATTTTCTTTGTGCGAAACCGTTTCTTCATTGTAACTGCGAAAGCAGTGTTAACATCTCTATTTTTTTTCTTCTATTACTCAACTATCTGTTGCGGTAATATTTCCAATTATCGTATTCAAATTTTCTCGTTTTTTCTAATTAAATAATAATTGTTGCAGTTTAGCTGGCAATTTAACAAATTATTTCATTATTAGCGCCATCTGTTATCGTCAACGAGAAGTTTAATTAAAGCGATTTTATCGATTTCGTTCCGATCGATACTCGTCGCTCTTCCTTTTTCTATGTAAAAAAACACCTAATTAATGATCTAACAAAACAAAAAAGAATTAAAAGCAATTAATTAATATATTTTTTTAATTCTAAACTTTATATTTTTTGATGTATTCAATAAATATGCTCTTTATATAGGCAATTTGATCTTGGCATATGGAAGATATAAAACTGCTTTAGAATGAACGATATATACAAAAACATCGACGAGAACATCAGAAAATTCTATAGACCTCAAAGTTTGCATAACAATGTTTCGATTAAAAGTAAAAAATCTTCACTTTAACACTGCGCCATTATTATTGTATAAATAACTTTATATCATTTCTAGGCCGTCCCTTCGATCCAAATCTCATCAAGCAACAGATGTATACGAGGCACAACAATTATAGATATCTTCACAATAGTCCTCTGCTTTGTTGGTCGGCTGAACTAGCCGAATTTTCGCAACTTTGGGCCAACAAAATAGCAGAAAAAGGATATTTACAGTACAGCGAACATCCCGGTAAGGCAGATTTAATGTGGTATGACGATACGAAGCGAGAGTAATTAATTGCTATTCGTTTTCAAGCTCTAGGAGAGAATATCGCCATTGTCGACTTTCGAGAATGCCTTTCTGGCGAAGAAATAGTAGATAAGTGGTATGAAGAAAGGAAATATTACGATTACGATAAGCCTGGATGGTCTAAATGTGAGTTTTATGCCTTCGTTTGAGAGAAGATAGCGCGACAAAGTTTGGCGCTTGACTGTCGACTACGACTTTGGTGCTTTGTACAGCATGACAAATATTTCAAATTTTTTTTTTTTCAAAATCATTCTAAATTCGTAGCAATTTATTAGATTTTATTTTTACTAAAAATAACCTTAAACAAAAATATATTTTACCAGTTTAAAAGTCAAAGAGATGTTAAACATAAATCGTTTATTATTACGTAACAATCTTTTTCATAATCCAACCAATAGGAGAACGAGAACTTATCAACGGTTTCGTAATAATTTTTCGCCACGGAAAATACGAGTTGTGGCGCCATCTTTTTGAAATATTTACAATTTATTTATTTTTATTTTTTTCTTATAAGTGCATTAATTGTATCTAAACAAATTTTATAATTTTTCAGCCACGTATCATTTCTCTCAGTTGATATGGAGAAGTTCTTCAGAAATCGGTGTCGGAGTGCAGAAATTCGAAAAGAAAAATTGTGTAGCGGTTGTGGTCAATTATAAACCCTGCGGTAATGATAATTTACCAGGAGAATATAAGAAAAACGTTCTTCAGCCGAAACCTATTCAACTGAAAGATGCCAAGAAGCGCAATTCTTGTCAGAATTCTTTCTAGAAAAAAAAATCGATACAAAGAACAACCATCATATCTGATCATTTTTGTATACTGATTTATAATCTAGTGTTAAAAATATATGCATATACAACTTCGTATTCATACATATCCTATTATAATGCGTCTTTTTTATTATTATTAAAATTTTAAACTATTATTTAAAGCATCCAACTTCATGAAACTAACTCTGCTATCAATTTTCAGTATGGAGAAAAGTAATATTGGATGATGTTAATCATCAGAAAGCAATTAATATTCAAAGCCAGACTATATTTTAATTAATATAATTAAGTACTTTGCAAAATTAACTTAGAATAATCTTAATTATGCAGACAACCATTTGTGTATTGATATATCCAATTATTGCTCTTTGTGAAATTAATTTTGGTTGTTTTTATTGAATAGCTTTTAGAATTTATTCATTTTTTTTTTTTTTAAATCAAAAATGTCTAGTCAATATTTAAGGAGTTTCACATCCAAGCAATGTCCTCATTCAACTGATTTGGCTGGATCAATTCCAGAAGGCAGAATGACAAATGACCTCTTACCATTCTTGCATGCGTAACTTCAAATAACTGTATTATGCACAAACATTGAATAATGAGCCAAACACGTGGGATATTTACATAATAATCCTGAATAATTTGACGTTTGCTTTCATTTTTTGAATTTATGTTTGTATGCAGTTAAACAACCATGCTAAGGAATTTTTGTTTGTTTTTTTTTTTGTGATCTAGATATGTCCTGGTGAAATTTATAATTTTCAACATTCTTGCATTTTTCAAAGTGCATGCTAGTGATGATATTGATCTGTCATGTCTTGTTGCAGAAGCTGTGTATATATATTTATATATTTCTTTATCACAAATTCGGCAGGAATGGTCTTCCATTAAAAATAATAAAAAAAATAATAAAAAAAAATATTAGCTGAGAGTTACTTCGACATTTTTGCAATTTGCTACACTATGCAAGTATTTTAATATAATGCCTTCAGTTTCCCTTCATAGAATATTTTAAAAAGATAAATAAATATATATATATATATAATTTAAAATTTCTTGAGCATTTTTTAGAAATTTGTATATCAGTATAGCAAATGTAGTTTGTATATATAATTTTAAATGTTACAGTAAAATTTGGTATATAAGTTATTGTTATATAAATTATTGATTAATAAAATATTTAAAAAAATGTCAAGATGTATTTTTTTTTTTTACTTCATAAGATATTATCATCAATAGTAAAACTTTAAAAAAACAATTTTAATGATATTTATTTTTTACATTATTCTCTTAACAAATACTGTATATTACAAAATATACAAATGTTATTATCTGATAGAAAATATTTTTTTATACTGTATTTATTATATTTTTCTTTCATCATAAATATTTCGATATATAATTTATAATAAACGGATAAAAATATATTTAAAAATTTATTTATATATACCTTAAAATAATATAATTCATCTGTCTTTGGGATTAATATCGTTGCTTGAATTTTTTATTTCTCCAGATCTTTTTTGGTGACACACGAGCGTTTTCTCTGTTATTTATCTCTGTATCAAGACCACTGTCAAATTCAGAAAATCTCTGATGATTTATTTTGCTTTCAGTTCTTTTATTGCTTTCCTCTGTCTGGAGTCTTTTTGTATTATTTATTAATTCATTTTTTATATTATTTTCAAAAACTGACTGATTTAATTGTTTGTTTTGAAAGAAATGCTCCCCTTGTGTTTGATTATATTCTTGTTTAAGACCACTATCAAATTCAGTGAATGGCATGAATCTTCTTTTGATGCCTTTGTTTAAACTATCGAATTTTTTTTCATGATTTGAATTCTTTATCATTTTATTTTGTGATGTAAAACCACTATCATACTCAGAAAATGCATTACTGAATTTCCTCTTGGTACCAATCCTTTTCCTATTTAAAAAAATTATCCACTTTTTTACACTGTATGCAATAATAAAATTAATATTCTAATAAATTAAAAATATTACTTATTTGTTCTATCCATTTTCAAACTCCTTGATACTAATAATCCAAGCGTTGATGGTGCTTCCCTCAAACAAAAACTTTTAGCTGTGTGTCCAAGATGCAATTCCTTCATTGGAAATATACGTTTTAGATTCCTTGGATAAGAAGCATATGCCCTTGCATAAGAAGTAAAAGCTGAAAATAAAATTCAAATTAATTATTTCCGTTTGTCAATTAAATTCTAAGATTTTTAAAAACTTCTTAAATTACTAAAATTTTTTCAATAGCAATAACATGTGAGCAAAATTTAATTAATTATGAGCTGCATTAGATAATCTAATTTAAAAAATATCAAACAATGCCTAAAGTGATTGGAGAATTTCATATCATGTTATTATATTAAATGCAATGAAGCACATTAAAAGTAATTAACTGAATAAACAAAATTCTGTTCAATACTAGAAGGCAAAATGATTAAGAGCGGAATAAGTGAATAAAAATTGATTTTATGTTTTCGAAAAATCTATTTATTTAAAAGCTTTAAAAACTTTTTTTGTAACTATAATTTGATAATAAAATAGTATTTGGTATATACTGTTAATTATGTTACTCACATACTTTGAATTTAGTTTTGTTAACAGAATAATTAGTTGATAAAGAAACTCATTAGTTGAAAGTGCAAATATTGATTTTGTTCTCTTAAAAGTGGAAATTAAATATATTATCCAATATGGAGCTCGATAAGAGAATTAAAGCTTATTTAAATAAAACGATCTAAATTTTTCTACAATTGTTTGAATAATATTCAATGTCATTTATCAATTTAGCAAATTAAGGTATTATTGTTTGAATAAGATTATATTAACACTTAGTTTCAGTGTCCTTGAATATCATTTGCATTGAAAAGAATAAAATAAAACTCGAAAATATTCAGATATAATTATATATTAGAATGTATAATAACTTTAAATATTTTATTCATATATTAGATCTCATCTATATAATTCTATTAGCTGCAATTTTTATAATTTAATTTATAATATTTTTCCTTATATAAAAAAAATTACTATTAGAAGATATTTAATTTTGTAATGCAAAAATAAATTGTTACGAAATAAAATTAATCTGTAACTTTTATTGTAAAACTAATTTTTGGATCAACAATTATTATACATTAAAAATTTATTCAGGAAGCTTACACTGAGTGATTTCAATAATAAAAATGAAAGCATAATGATAAAATGCTATAAAATTATAAAAATGATATATTCTAGTCACAAGAATAAAGTAAAATTTAATGAATACAACAGGCAAAATACCGTATTTGATGCCAAGTATAATGCCATTTTTTAAATTTCATAAAATATTAAATTAGGGGTGGGCAACCTCCGGCCCGCGGGCCACATTATTTTATTATATCTAATATCAACGCTATGTATACTTACATATCTGTACCTTCTCTTTTTTAAATAAAAGATCGGAAGAACACTATGTATACTTACATATATGTACCTTCTCTTTTTTAAATAAATACTATTATTATCATTGTTTTTGTTTTGGCCCATGGCCCACCATAAATTTTTCTATACGGCACCCTACAAAAAAAAAAATTGCCCACCCCTGTATTAAATGATCAATTGGCTATTTTAACATTCATATTATCTGTTATTTTTCTAATTAAGAATTTTTTTTTATAATGTAAGTGATCTGAATAACAAAATTCATAACACTTTCATTATAAAATTCATTATAATTCAAAAGATATGTATATTATTATTATATTTATACTAAATTAAGTAATGCATCAAAAATTTGTTTTGTATATACAACCAAATTTCTCTTTTTTTTTTAATGATTAAAAATAATATATGAAAAATAAAAAAGAGTTTTATGTTCAACAAACAATAAAACAGGTGCACTGTCAGCAGGTATAAAATGTTTATTAAATATTAACACATTATATGCATTCTATGGTTGCCTATATAGCTACAAATATTACTTGTAATTTCTGATATTGCTTGCTTCTATTGCATTGATATTTTATGCAGAGAGATAATTAGATTTGAAGAAAAATAATATTTATCATTTTATATCATTTAAAATATAAATCAAAAATTGCTGAAAGCGATATTTTTTAATTAATTTAAGTTAATATTAACAGGAACATTATATAAATAAATAAGATAAGTACTTCACAAATAGAAACAAAATCTTAAAAGTTATCCAATACTAACAACATTATAATTTATCAAAATCTGATAAATTACATATTATTTTATTTTAATAAGCAATATAATGATAGAAATTGGTTTAAAAGCAAACAAACCAATTTTTGGGGACTGAGCTTAAATAAACTTGTATATGAGACATAACTCTCATTCTTGCACTATTTTATCACAAAAAATGTCACAAACTAGATCAGCCATTCTCAACCTGCAGCCCGTCAAGCTTTTATGTGCGGCCTGGAATGCAGTCATGAAATTTTATGAAAATGCGGAATTCTTCTCCCACATGCAAAAATAAAAATTCTGATATTAAAGTCAAAAAGCTAAAGTATGGCGACTTCCCCCGATCCACTATAAATGACCGGAATAGCAAAGTGTCATCTATCCCGATCATTCGTCAATACACAGATGCATAGTCACAATATAGAAGATCACAATCACAGACACAATAGACACAGGTGCTAAGTGATCTTAGCACCTGTGTCTATTGTCAAATGGATTGCTAAGTGATCTTAGCACCTGTATCTATTGTCAAATGGGTATTTTGCCCGTTAACTACACAACTTAAACTTGTATCAGAATTCTCATCGAATTTCAACTTCTGAATTTTCTTAAAGTCATTCGTTTTATTCTTTTGTTTAACACAACAGTAAGTTGTGTTAGACTAAAGAATAAAACGAAAGTTGTGTTTATGAATTTTTCGGGAAATTTTGTGAAAAATATTATCTAGATTTTCTCTCGGATACGCGTTGTTGCGGCAAATGTGAATACGGATAACGTTCTCTTCCTTGTTTCCTTCATGCCAGGAAGAGAACGTTATCCGACTGAGGATATCTGGTAACTGATGAAAAGCGCGCATGGGTCTTTTCTCAATAATTTTGAGGACCCCAAAAGCGAAGTTGATTATACCAATTATGAGAGGGGATCCTATATTGTGATAGCCCGTTAGACTGTCTAACTCCCGATGTACAGTATAATAAAGTGCTGTAGCGAGACACCGCGCCGTAACGCAATGTTTCTTGATTCCTAGACCGCTCTCTCTGTTGAGGAAGTAAGTGGTCGAATTTCTGACTCTTTTTCAGTTCTGTACGTTAATATACGCGTGTGAATGATATATTAACATCTATTACATCACATCATAATGCATTTTACACAATGATATGATCATATAATAATAATAATAATATTTTATATGTGCGCGGGCAGCAGTCAAAGTAGAATTTTACCGATTTCTTTACAAAGTTTACGTTAATCTTAAAGCATTGATAACGATACCTTTTACTTGACGAATCGTAGAAAAAGTTGGTAATTGGTCAGCTAGTCTAGTAGCATTCAAAACTATTGATCTCTTCTTGCTGTGGACTTTGCCTTTCCGTTTCTGGTTATGGGGTCGCACTATCTTACGTCTAATCTGGAAAATTGGTGCTATGAGCACGGTATTCTTATTGAAGGCTTTTTTTTTACCTTTTCTAAAAAGGTAAAGTTCGTCACTTTCGTCCAGATCGTCTCTCTTTTCCACTGGTGCTATGAGCACGGTATTCTTATTGAAGGCTTCTTTTCTTCTCCTTTTACCTTTTCTAAAAAGGTAAAGTTCGTCACTTTCGTCCAGATCGTCTCTCTTTTCCTATGAGCTGAGCTTCTCCCTCCGACCTCTTCAGAATCGTAACGTCAACTGTTTTCTTCTCCTATTTCATACCATCAACAACTTTGGGTGAGTTCAGATAATGTTCCGAGAATGGTGGAGAAGCTAAAGAATGACGTCATATCGGGAGACAATGTGATTTGTTGAACTGCTGGACCTCCGGCCGTTCAATCACAGATTAAGAGTGCGTTCAATAAATCATGTTGTCATTCTTTAGCTTCTTCAGAGACCTCGGAACATTTCTGAACTCACTCTTTATTAAACATTCTCAGCTTTACCTTTCAGACTCCTCACGTTGTTGGGTCTTTTTATAAAGTTACCTTGCTTAATCAGCGATCGGTTCTTATTTCAGAACTTTGGATGTTACTTTACCTCTCCATAATTCTTTTTTTTTTTTTTTTTTTTTTTTTTTTTTTTTTTTTTTTTTTTTTTTTTTTTTTTTTTTTTTTTTTTTTCTCTCCATTTACTTGACAAACAGAGAAAATAAATCAAATAAATTCATTTACAATGGTACGATGCTGATTCCCACAAAAAGATGATCTTTCATTTTATAATTTCAGTTTTGCATGAACTTCAGGCTTCTTTACTGTTTAATGCAGATAGTAAAATTTATTTTTTACATGCAAGAATTTGCAAATTTGTATGAAATTTAAGATATTTTTAAATTTTTAATAAAAATTTAAAGAAAAATAAAATGTTTATTTTGATACTTTTAAACGCGATATAAATACCATCTTATTAAAATTACAATAAATGATTTGTTAAATTATAGTAATTTAAAGTAACTTTTGTGGGAAGACGGAATTTGAGAGGGGTGTAGGGTGACACCTTACTGATGTAAGGTGTCACTCTACATCTCTTCATAAAAATACCATGAAAGGAATTCGATCGGAGTGACATTTAGAAGGATAGATAGACGACCACCCGGCCTGGAGAAGCTTGTCCTCCACCATAATAATAATAAAACAAGAATTATATAACACGCAGGTGTCGCAATGAGGGCGAAGAAAGAAATGTAACCGGGGTGTAAGATGATGACGAGAACTATTGTCTTCCCCCCTGGGAGAAAGTAAACAGACAAATGACGATGGTTGTAAAGGGAGATTAGAGGGGCACATTCCGTCCTTCTTTTCCTCTGGACATAAAAAACACTGGTTGTTAAATAGGGAGTCGGAGTTTAGTACAATTGTCGCTTTACCGAAACACGGGGAAAGTGGTACACATCGAAAGGAGGCCGAAACACGCAAAAAAAAATCCCTCAGGGGTCAAAGGTCAAATGTTTACGAGATACAGAGGCATCTAGGCGGCATAGGTAGTGCAGCACGGAAATGGGACGCGTCGCGTCGCAGACCGCAGCGAGGCAGCCACAACGTCAAACCGAATGCGCCATTTGCAATAAACGGAACTTTGCGGATCTATATCTCGTAAACGTTTACTTTTGACCCTCTGGTTCACTAGGGATTTTTTACATGTTTCGGTTCCCCTTTCGATGTGTACCACTTTCGCTGTGCTTCGGTAAGGCGATAATTGTACCCGTTCTTCTTTTCCTCTGGACATAAAAGAGAAAAACACTGGTTGTTAAATAGGGAGTCGGACAGTTAGGCCGGACGCAAATTGGTCGATATTGCAGCAATCCAGTCGCATTCGAAGTCGTACCAAAATCATACGTACAACTTGTCATTGCATACTAATTGCAGCGACATCGTCGCCTCCGACGATAAAAAGGCGGAGCGAGCAAATTTCCCAACATCGTGCGGTTGGACATGCGCAGTGAAAACTTTGGGAAGTTGAGCATGCGTATTTGGATATTGTTGTTTGTCATGTGCTCCTTGACACGTGCTTTTGGATCAAGTTTGAAATTACGGGTAACGTAAATTTAGTTTGGTGGACTCTCGAAGACGAAAGTTTTCTTATAGATTTTCATAGAGGTAAGTCGCAGCTATTTTAGTTAATGATTTAAAGAGCAAAAGTCACCTCAGTTTAGAAATTTATACATATATTATATTTTTCCAGGTCACAGAGTACTTTGGGATTCAAAACATAACTAGTAAGTTTTATTATTATTTTATTAATTCAAAAAAATTACTTTTTAACAAGTTTATATATAAGTTCAGTTTTATAAAGTAGACCAAAAAATATCTGATATCTGTCTCAAATATTTTTCTTAAGATAATGATAGGCTAACTATATTAATAAGTGGCCCAAATTGGAAAGGGACCTAGTTCTTACAAGGATGCAAAAGCAGTAGTTCAACTATTTTAATGACAGATATATTTTATGAAATATCTGATTATAAATACTGTAAATGAGTTACTGTATTTAATATTTCATAAATAACTTTTCTGGATCATCTGGGATTCAAATGTTACTGAATGGTTTTATGATTTTGTTTATTATTGCCTGCAACTAATTCTCCCCTGATGATATTTGACAGTCCTGGTCATACATTGTTATTTGTGCATTCCTTAAAAATAGTTATCATTACTGCTTATTGAATTATTCTTACACCTTTAAAATGTATAAAGTAATATACATATACCATGCAATTTAATATTTTTCAAAGATAGATACAAGTTTTAATAAAAATTTATTGTAATGTATTATAGAAAATTATTTTTTTCATAATTATTTCTTTCATTTCAGTTAATGATGTTAAAAAAGTGGCGAAATCTTCACACAACATATTCAAGGGAATTAAGAAAAACAAAAGTTGACCATTGGGATCAGGAATATTAAATGCCTACACTTCCCAGATGGTGTCATTTTAAAATAATGGCTTTTTTAAATGATATCATCTTTGATGAAGATATTGACTCATTTTTGTTAGAACCTTCCCAAGATGTAAGTACTTGTAAATTTAATTTAACTACAATAATATAACAAGATCTAACTGGCTATAATTTGTCAATTTATAACATTTAACAATGATCTTCTTGATTTCTTTTAGGTAGCTGAAGCAATAGATAACAACAATTATAATATATCTTCGGAACATCAAATTCCTGAAACCCAAGCATTACTTGAGTCAGGTTAAAGCACAAGATCTAAAGACCTATGTACGAATGTAATGAGGAATGCTTCTGCATTAATAGAAACCATCTGCTCAAAGTATAATTCATCTCCAAATGATGGCATCAGTGGCTTTTTGGATAATTAGTTGAAATGCGAGGGAATTGCCTTTTAATTGAAAGGCAAACCACAATGATTGAAATACATCAGTTGGTTTTAGGCCATTTTAAGAAATTTTAAAATAATGTATAAAATGAAGTTACTTTAAAAGTAATTGTGCATATATTGATAATAAAGTTTCTCATTATTTATTTTCATAAAGTTTGTCAGATGATCTACATTTATTAAATAAATTTTGAGATTTTTAAACCAAATTTCATTCATTTTTACATTTAATGATGTAATTTTAATCAAAAATTTAAATAATACAATAATAAAATTTATATAGGAAGAAAAATTCACATTATTTAAAGGTAAATGGCATTGTTTTGAATGCTAAAAAATATTTTGTTGGAGAATAAAACAGCTATTCATTCTACTAGAAATATTCCAGCAAATAAATGAATGAGAACACAGTAATTAACATCAATGGAGAGTATCTCAATCACCTGAGATTTGCAGATAATATAGTACTGTTCACTCAAACATCAAATGAACTGCATAAAATGCTAAGTGATCTGAAGAGAGAAGTCAAAAAAATATTGAACTGCAAATGAACTACAAGAAGACAAAGATAATGTTCAACACAAAAATAAACCCACATCCAGTCCCATTTCCGTGCTGCACTACCTATGCCGCCTAGATGCCTCTATATCTCGTAAACATTTGACCTTTGACCCCTGAGGGATTTTTTTGCGTGTTTCGGCCTCCTTTCGATGTGTACCACTTTCCCCGTGTTTCGGTAAAACGACAATTGTACTAAACTCCGACTCCCTATTTAACAACCAGTGTTTTTTATGTCCAGAGGAAAAGAAGGACGGAATGTGCCCCTCTAATCTCCCTTTACAACCATCGTCATTTGTCTGTTTACTTTCTCCCAGGGGGGAAGACAATAGTTCTCGTCATCATCTTACACCCCGGTTACATTTCTTTCTTCGCCCTCATTGCGACACCTGCGTGTTATATAATTCTTGTTTTATTATTATTATGGTGGAGGACAAGCTTCTCCAGGCCGGGTGGTCGTCTATCTATCCTTCTAAATGTCACTCCGATCGAATTCCTTTCATGGTATTTTTATGAAGAGATGTAGAGTGACACCTTACATCAGTAAGGTGTCACCCTACACCCCTCTCAAATTCCGTCTTCCCACAAAAGTTACTTTAAATTACTATAATTTAACAAATCATTTATTGTAATTTTAATAAGATGGTATTTATATCGCGTTTAAAAGTATCAAAATAAACATTTTATTTTTCTTTAAATTTTTATTAAAAATTTAAAAATATCTTAAATTTCATACAAATTTGCAAATTCTTGCATGTAAAAAATAAATTTTACTATCTGCATTAAACAGTAAAGAAGCCTGAAGTTCATGCAAAACTGAAATTATAAAATGAAAGATCATCTTTTTGTGGGAATCAGCATCGTACCATTGTAAATGAATTTATTTGATTTATTTTCTCTGTTTGTCAAGTAAATGGAGAGAAAAAAAAAAAAAAAAAAAAGATAAAATTGGAATGTTTGCACATTTCCGATCTTTGTGAAGTTCCCGATAAATTAATATTTTTTGAATGTATTCAAATGCGAACATTCACAGCTATTTTCATATTTTTAATAATTTAATCGAGAAGAAAAAGTATTTGTTAAGAACAAATATGGCGGTCTCTCCCTCCCTTGCCAAAGGACGAGCAATACGATTGTTTGAAGCATAAAGAGTGTGAAACACGATTGTTTTATATATTTTTGATCCTGTTTGTTCAATAACCGATATTTAAATCCTATGAAAAATACACA
>AYEL01082531.1:0-80308 GCA_000484575.1 Olivierus martensii
AAATAAATAGAGTAAGAAAAAATCTTATTTAAAAAAAAAATATATATATATCTTTTAAAAAATATTTCTTACTATTTAGCAGAATCTGTTAATTGATATTCTCTTCGTCGATCATAACATTCTTGAATTCCAGGATCGTCCCATAATGATTTAATTGCTTCAACATATTGATTATCAAATGTTGTAACAGTTTCATAATCAACTGACCTGACCAGTTCAGCATGGTCCTATAAAAATAACAACATACCAATACATAACAACATACATTAAATAAAATATTAAAAAAAATTATTGTGTAGTTATAAAATTATTCAATTCAATTAATAATATCCATCAGGAAAGTTAAAGAGTAAGAAAATTCCATAAATTTCCACATAATTGATTTTTCAATATATAATATCTCAACATAAGAAGGAAAATTATAATTGTTTCATTATAATCTTTGATATCAATTTATTATTATTTAAAAAATTGTAGTTATATTGTCATTAATATATATTGTAGAGTAATATAATTTTATATTGAATACAATAATTAATGAAAAATTGCTTAGATTTTTTCTGATCTTTGTATATTTAATATAATCCATCCTATATAACAAAATCTAAAAGTATAAAAAAATTAATAAAAAAAAATTTTAAATTTTGGTCAGTGTAATTCTGATAAACACTGGAAAATTTATTTATGTGCATATGGATTTCTTTCATTTAGTTGCATTAATAACAATTAAATGATGAAAAATTTATCTGATGATAGCATATTTATTCAAAGATAATTTTAAAAGTTCTTTGCTCCTTAAATATACTGTATATTTAACTTAAACAATTCAATTTTTTTTTAATCTTTAATACAATAATGAAATCAACTAATAATATATTCTATGTTAATTAATAGTGTAGTGTACATTAGTGAATAATTAAACTGCTTACAAAATGTTATATTATTAACAAATAGCAAAAACTTTTGCAAATTTAATTAATTTTGGCATTTGCAATTATTAGTATTTCCATTAAAAAGGTTATGCAAAAAATATAATTTTCATATGTAGTTCAAAAATTTCTTTATTAAAAATTCTCTTGATACTTATGAATATTGAAAGAAAAGTATTGATATTCAAAAAATATAAAAATAAACGTATTAAGTGCAAAAATATTGAATCATCAGATTAAACTATTGATATTTGTAAAATATTGAGGTAATGGATGCATCCCTAGTTCCAAGTGACATATTGATGATACCAATTCAAATGCATCTTTCTTAAATAGGGGACAAGAAGATACAGAATATTGGTTTTCTGGCATAGAGACCTACTTTATTAAGTGTTGTTACAATTTGTATTTAAATTCTCTTTCCAGTGGTTTCAATAAGTCCTGAAACAAACCAAGAAGACGCTTAACAGTTATGTGCAATAACAGTCATCTTGTTGTCTTCTGGCATGAAAACTCTTTTTCAGACCTTTTAACAAAATACTCTATATTCTGAAACTATTTCCATAGCCTTGATATTACTATTCTTAGCAGATTCAACTTCCAATCTGTATCAGGTTGATTTAATTTCATCTTCATCCAACTAATAGCATGTCATTGCAAAGAATCAGTTGAATAATGGCTATTAGGTATTTTCTATAGTTTGGCTATTCTAGAATTTCAGAGAAAAATTTCAAAAATTAAAAATAGCCAGATTTCTGACAGGACATCTTTTATAGTAGATCAAGATTTGCACATCTCCAATAGCATATAATGTTTATTACAGCACATTTCAGTATTAAAAAAAATTAGGAAAACCAACTTTTAACTTTTGCTTTTCAGTATATTGTAAACAAATCTAATGAAAAAACTTAAAAAGTTGTATCATTATCCATATTGAAAGATTTACCATATTTTTATAGGACTCTTCAAAATCGGTTTTTCTGTTTGGTTTAATAAAACTTCAAAAATATCCTATAGGATTCTACTCAAAACTGGTCAAATATACAAGTTGAATACATACATTAGAAAAAAATTAGTGTTATAGCACACCCAATAATAGAAATGATATGAGCCATAATCACAAATCCTTTCAAAGATTAGATATATGTGTAAACTTTTGCCAAAAAAATAACAGGTGTACATTATATAATTTTAACAACATGCACAGAATCTGCTATGATTTTATATAATGTAACCTAGATTTTATATTTTACGTTTTCTACATAATAGACGTTTAAAATATCTAGATCAAATTCATTTTCATATAAATTATTATAAAATTTTTCAAAAATTTACAATATTATAAAACTGAAATTTCTTCATTTTATGACATATTGGCAACTAAATCATAAAATATTTACTTTATTTTTGTGTGATGTTCACAGTGAACATCACACAATGCATAAAAAGAATTTCATGCATGCATAAAAAGTGAATTTGATGGCAACATAATCTTGGATAAGTTGCTTCTGTCATTATTATATATATTTTTCTTCCATTCTTTATACATTTGCATTAGCCTTTATTTTCATCTACCCAACAGATTAACTACATCGTATTTTTGGATCTGTGATTTCAAATATAGTAACTTATTTTTGACTTTGTGCTTTTGAACTTGTGTGTTTTTTGTATGGGCTAAATTGCTATTTCAAACTCTTGATACTCAAATGTTTATCGCATGTTTTGTTGATTTATTTTGTTACTGACATTGAACATTGAGAACTGACATTTTTAAAATTGTTTAAATGACATATTTTTGATTTAAAAATAACAAAAAATAGAAAAGCTTTGACACTTGGAAAGTTTCTATTTTTAAAAAGTGAATTTGTATACAGGAACAAAAATGTCTCTTATTAAAGAACTTGAACTATCTGTTTCAACTTTACAAGAGCTAGTTGCTAACCTAATCAACAGTAATATGCAGGCACAATTGCTCTAGCCCAGCAATTTCCAAAGTGTGGATCACGTTAAGTATTAAAATATTTATAGTTAGTTTCGTTTAGTTAAATATTAAAATATTTAACATGACATAACATGTTCATGCGGCGAAGCAGAGTTCGCCGCTAGGAGGGCCGAGAACCCAGATGGGAAGTCCGGTTTTTACCCCAACCCGAATCCATCTCGGCGGCGAAGCAGAGTTTGCCGCTAGGAACTTTGGGATCACACCCAAAATTTGCATCCTCCTGTAACTTAAATGAGAATTACTTATGTAAATTACTCTCATTTACATGTTCATTAGGAGAGTTTTATTTATTGAGAATCATCGAATGAACAATTAAAAGTTGATTCAGTTAAGCATCACATGAAAATTACTATTTTTGTCTAATTTCTTTCAGCTAGCAGATCTGTACCAAATGAATTTTATAACTGCTTATAAATTAATTGTTAATAAAATAAATTATATTATAATTGCTTATCAATCAACTCTCGACAGCAATTACACTTTGTTATTGCATGTAACTCAAAAATGTAAGGGAATAGACAAACAATACATGCTCGATCAAATGAAATTGTGTCATGTCATGACATACCTAATATATTTGCACATTATTGCAGATTAAAATAACAAGCACATTGATACAAGTTAATTATTTGTAATTGCAAATAAATGTAAGTATTTTCTCAATTTAATAATAAAGCATGTTATGTAAATAAGTGCTTTTCTCATTATTATTATTTTTAATTTTACTCCAGTAATAGATACATGGTTGATAAGGAATTTGGCAAAAATGCAAGTCATTGAAAAGGAAACCCAAAAAGAAGAATCTGCTGCAGATGAAAAGAAATATCAAAGAAAAATTGATGAAAATCCTTCAACAAGTTTTCAATTATCAAAATATGATTCTATTTAAAATTCAGATTTATGTGGAATGGTGACAAAGGAGATCCACATCCATAGTGTGTTACTTGTTATGAAATCCTCTCAAATGAGAATTTGCAACCAAACAAATTACTTTGACATATTGAGACAAAGCATATAGATTTGAAAAACAAACCATTTCATTTTTTGAAAGCAAACTACAGTGGGTGATTGGTTAACGAACATAATCCGTTCCAAGAAAATGTGTGTTATCCAATCATCGATTTACCATAGGTTTTAATGGGAATTTGATTAATTTGACCGGAGACCCAAAAAAACATAGTAAGATATTATATAATTTTTTATTTATGTTTATTTATATGTAATAACAATAATATATACATACATGGTCTTGCATTTTCATCTATTATATTTATTTTCTGATAAAGAAACTGTCCAATATCGATTGTTTTTCTCTCTCCTTCAGGATTTTTCGGAAGTGATTAATAGCATCGTCGTGGTAGAAATCTCCAAGCCTGTTGACCTTAACCTGGTATGGGTTCCATTCTAATACCAAAAAATTGTAAAATCTCTCTCTAACCTTCTTTAATAAATCTTTGATTTGTTTTACGTTGTCTCTGAGTTCATTTTAATCGGGAAAACTACTTTTCTCCCATCCTTACCAATAAGTCACGAGCGTGCAAGGCCTAAGCCTGTCATTCCGTTAGGTTAGTTAAGCCGAACTATCCTAATGGAATATTTTTATCTAGCGGCACCACTTATAGAGCCACCATCATCACAGGCTGACCAACACCCATGATGGGGTCAACTGGAAGTTGAAGGATGGGTTTCAATGGTCTGAGCCTAGATCCCTCCTAAAAAATTGTAGGAGTGGGACCCCCAGATCCTCCAGAATGGTAAGCCACAGCTTTACCTTTTTCCGGCTGATCTGTCATTCGGTAAGTCTGTGGGTCCCTGCGGGTTCTGTGAAGTGTTTGTTATCCGAACATTTGTTCGTTAACCGAACATAAAAATCTTTCAAAAAAGTGTTCGTTATCCGATTTATTTGTTATCCGAACTGTTCGTTAACCGATCACCCACTGTAAAAGACTTATAATGCTTCAGCTCTTTGAGCAGGGAGTAAACATACACGTTTATACTAATGATATAATACTATATAATATAACAGATTCAAACTAAAAGAATTGAATACTTCAAAAAATATGCTTTCTCATTTTATTAGTATTAATGAAAAAGGTATGGATGCCTCATACCTTGTTAATTTGCAAACTGCACAATTTGATAAGCCTCATACCATTGGCAAATATTAGTACTTCCAGCAATAAAAGATGCTGTTGGAGTTAGGTTTGATGACAAGAGCTTGAAAGAAGTTGAATTAATTCCACTTTCCAATAATACAGTTGCTTGCAAAATCAATGAAATGTCTGAGTGGGTAGAAGACCAGCTTATCAACAGAGTTAAAGCAAATAAATTTTTTCCTGCAGTTAGATGAGTCAACAGATATATAAGATTTGCTTAATTGATTGATTTTATCCATTTTATATGGAACAATGAGCCGCATGAAGATATACTATTTTGTGAACCAATGATTCAAGGTACTAGCAAGGAAATTTTCAGAATTCCTGACACTTATGTAAAATTTAAGGAACTGTACTGGATTACTTGTGATGATATATGTACAGATGATGCATGGGCAATGTGTGGAAATTAAAAATAGTGTATTGCGACATACATTCTTAAACTAAGTCTGAATGTGCTATGACTCACCGCAGTCTTCATAGAGAAGCATTAGTAAATTGTTGAAAAAATTCATGTGACACAATATCGTAAATGAAAAGAACAAATAATTTTAAATTTGTATTCTTTAAAATGAATCTTCTTTTTTTATTATCTTCTATATTCCTGTGTATATATTCCTTGTAAGCAGATGATGGTTAAATTTATTAATTGAAATCATTTTGAAGACTAGTTTATTCAACTGTATTATTGCTATAATAGTGCTGATTACATTATTGAACTGATTTTGTGGATTTCAAAATTATATATTATTATATTTTTGCAAACAAAGTGATTTTTTAATTCTTTTTTTTTGTAGAACTCTTAATTCTACTTTATAGAATCCCAGAGTTCCACAGAATATCATTTGGGAGATATTGATATAAATAATTATTTTTTTAATTGAAATTATAAAATAAAAAAAATGTAATTATAAATAAACTAAAGTACTGAAAAATAGAATAATAATAATAATTCTTATTTAAAAAGCTCAATTTCAACTACATCCATATTTGCCTTTTCTTTTCAGAAAAAATCTCAAAAACAATAGTATTAAGCAAGAAAATTTTTTTATTCCGGCAATGTTTTTAGCAAGACACTTGCTGTCTTCAGTTACTCTGAATAGATCTAAGAATTCAGTTAGATTTAAACTGATACAAAGACAAGGATTGTCTTCTCTCCAAATATCTGTTATTAGATAAATTATAAACATTAGATGCTTTTCCTCTCATCTCTAAACATAAGAATTCAAAGATATGAATATAAAAAAATATTTTCTCAAAAGAATGTAATTATCATTTAATAAAAAAAAAATTTGTAAATCATAAGTTACAAATAAATATATTTAAGTTATACCAGAATTTACTAATACATTTGTAGATAAAAATGCCATACATCATTATTAATAAATATTTTATATAATAATGTATAGCACTTATATCTCTACAAATGTATTGATATATTGGGTTGTCTGAAAAGTCATGAAGCATTTTTTCTATGTTTAAAAAAGTGTATTTATTTATATAAAGAACAAAGATCAATTAAAGATATATTGCCCATTTTGCTTGATAAGCTTTTGCCATCTTTCAGGGAACTTCATAATTCCTTGTTCATAGAAGAACCTCTCTTTATCGACGAAAAACTGAACAAGGTGCTGATTTACAGCCTCATCTGAACTGAATGACATACCACACAAGGAGTTTTGAAGAGAGCGAAACAAGTGGAAGTCTAACGGCACAAGGTCGGGCGAGTATGATAAGTGTGGTAACACATCCCATCCAAGCTCCGATATTTCTCGATAATTCCAAATTTTTTACCTTATTATGATGAGATTCTAATTTCGGTTGATGTTGACCTTTTATGCCAGGTGGAATTTGTTCCTAATATTTTGCATTTCAAAATAAAATTTTAATTTTAGTAATTAATGAATTAAATAATAAAAAATGCTAAAAAAACCCTTTTAGACATGACCAACTTTAAAAAAAAAAAAACATTCACATCAATGACATGGAGTAAGCTTACTGAAACTTTTTTTAAATTTACAGAAATCATGAAAAATAAAATGGTCAAACAAACTTAACAATTATGATTATTGAATTATATATTATCTGTATCATGAAAATAATTTACAGAGATTATATATAATGTATGCTACCTATTCTACTTTCATAGTGCATCTGGATGGAAAATTTTCAAATCTTTCTTTAAAATTACACTTTTTTAAAATATAACAATAAATAATATAATTAATAGAATAAAAACATAAAAAATATTCATACATTTAAAAACAAATTTTAAAAATAATATAAATTTATTGATCAAACATGAAAAATATATACAATAGAAATAGTACTGAAAGTGCTAAAAAAAACCCTTTTAGACATGACTAACAACACACAACACAACACAAAAAAAAAACATTCACATCAATGACATGGAGTAAGCTTACTGAAACTTTTTTTAAATTGGTTTGATAATTCATACAATTGGATTCAATAGATTATAATAGCAGATCTGAGATTACAGATACTTCTCGACTTATGAAAAAATTGGTTTTTCTAAAAATTTATGCAATTCATATTTTGCTTAAGTTGAATTTATATAAATTATTGCATAATTATTATGGTTAAATTAAGACAGAATTGCTTATTTTGTATGTTGCAAGTAGAATCCATTTTAGATCAAAGTAATGTTATCTGATTAAAAAATGTTATTTAGGCAATACTAGTTATGTCTAAATGGATTTTTTGCTATTTTCTTGAAAATTTTTATATAACAATTTAAACTAGAAATTACAGCAAAATTAAATTAAAATTAGAGGAATTCAATAAAAATAGTTTTTGATTATCAATATATATAGGTCAAACCAGATATGTTTTACAACTACAATAAATATATTTTAAATAAAAAAGAAATTTTTTTTTTTACAGTTTAAATTATTATTACTTATATCGAAAATAATTTAATTATACAGATAATAAAATAAGTACTTTAACCAGAAAAATAATTTATTATTAGCTAATTAATTATTAATTAGCTGATAATAAAACTTAAAGTACTTTTTTATTATTTGTATCATTATACAAACAATACAATTTCAGAATTTGAAGATTAAAATTTTAATTACAAATTTTATAATTATTGCATAGAAATTTGTTAACAGTATTGAGTTGTCTGAAAAGTCATGACACATTTTTTCTATGCTTTAAAAAGTGTATTTATTTATATAAAGAACAAAGATCAATCAAAGATATATTGCCCATTTTGCTTGAAAATCTTTTGCCATCTTTCATAGAAAAACTTCTTTATCGGCAAAAAACTGAACAAGGTGCTGATTTACAGCCTCATCTGAATTGAACATCATACCACATACAGAGTTTTGAAGAGAGCGAAACAAGTGGAAGTCTGACTGAGCCAGGTCAGGCAAGTATGGTAGGTGTGGCAACACATCCCATCTAAGCTCAATATTTTTGGCGGGTGATCAAACTTGTGTGTGGTCTTGCATTGTCATGATGGAACACAACTCCTTTACAATTAATAAGTTCTGGATGTTTCTGGATGAAAGATTTATTCAAAATGTTCAATTGCAGACAATACACTTCTAGATTGATTGTTTGGTTCCTTAGTAGAATCTCAAAAAACACAACACCTTTAAAATCCCACCATACTGAGAGCATACTCTTCCTCTGATGAATGTCTGCTTTTGATGTTGTTTGAGGTGGATCATCACAGGACCAAGACCATTTGTGCACCACATTGTTGTAAACAATCCACTTTTCATCACCAGTTATCAATCCCTTCAAAAAAGGATCATTTTCCTTATGTTTAATGAGCATGTCACAGATGTTTATGCATGCCATTAAATGAACTTCTTCGAGTTCATGAGGAACCCAAATATCGAGCTTGCTTATGTATCCCAGCTGCCATACATCATTATTAATAAATATTTTATATAATAATGTATAGCACTTATATCTCTACAAATGTATTGATATATTGGGTTGTCTGAAAAGTCATGAAGCATTTTTTCTATGTTTAAAAAAGTGTATTTATTTATATAAAGAACAAAGATCAATTAAAGATATATTGCCCATTTTGCTTGATAAGCTTTTGCCATCTTTCAGGGAACTTCATAATTCCTTGTTCATAGAAGAACCTCTCTTTATCGACGAAAAACTGAACAAGGTGCTGATTTACAGCCTCATCTGAACTGAATGACATACCACACAAGGAGTTTTGAAGAGAGCGAAACAAGTGGAAGTCTAACGGCACAAGGTCGGGCGAGTATGATAAGTGTGGTAACACATCCCATCCAAGCTCCGATATTTCTCAGCAGGTGATCAAATTTGTGTGTGATCTTACATTGTCGTGATGGAACACAATTCCTTTACGTTTAATGAGCTATGGACATTTCTGGATGATGGATCCGTTCAAAATGTTCAATTGCCGACAGTACACTTCCGAATTGATTGTTTGGTTCCTTGATAGAATCTCAAAAAACACGACACCTTTAAAATCCCATCATACTGAGAGCATAATCTTCCTCTGATGAATGTCTGCTTTTGATGTTATTTGAGGCAGATCATCACACTAGGACCAAGACCATTTGCATGCCACATTGTTGTAAACAATCCACTTCTCATCACCAGTTATCAATCTCTTCAAAAAAGAATCATTTTCCTCACGTTTAATGAGCATATCGCAGATGTTTATGCGTGCCGTCAAATGAACTTCTTCGAGTTCGTGAGGAACCCAAATATCGAGCTTGCGTATGTATCCTAGCTTCTTCAGGTGGATGTGAACAGTTGAATGATTGATGTTCAATGTTTCTGCAATCGCTCATGTCATGTAACAATGGTTTGACTCAATTAATGCCGTATGTATCCCAGCTTCTTCAGGTGGATGTGAACAGTTGAATGATGGATGTTCAATGTTTTTCAATCGCTCATGTCATGTAACAATGGTTTGACTCAATTAATGCCTTTATTTTATCGCCATCAATCTTAGTTGACCTTCCTGACTGAGGAGCGTTTTTGAGGTCAAAGTCACCAGCACAGAATTTTGCGAACCATTGTTGGCAGTAGAGCATTGTCCCCTAAACTTTATGCAACTTTTCACAAGCTTGACACATGTTTTTCCCTTTACAGAACTAAAACAATAAAATATGGCAAAAATGCAAAGTTTGGTCTTCCATCTTCAACTAGTTGTAAGATTTGTAAAAAAATAAAAAATGGATCAATTTTTTTAAAAAATGAAGCTAAAACTATCAGCTGTTAAATGACATACCCGTTTTTCCCTTTATGGAAGTAAAACAATAAAATAAGGCAAAAATGCAAAGTTTGGTCTTCCATCTTCAACTTGTAAAATTTATAAAAAATAGAAAAAATGGATCAATTTTTTTAAAAATGAGCAAAAACTATTAGCTGTTATTCAGACAAGCCAATATATTCTAGTATTCTTACATATTTTTAATTGCATAACTTACAAATTTTTTTCTTTTTATTATATGACAGTTATATTCTTTGAAAAAAGATGATTTTGTGTATACAGCTTTGAATATTTATGATTCCAGCGAAAGGGAAAACACAATGTACAAACCTGGGATGATAAAAAAGGACACAAACATGATAGAGAGGAAGGCCTAGTTTTTTGCTTTATTTAAATGTAAGTATGAATTCTTAGTCTATCTGTTCAGAGCATGTGAACAAGTCAAGTGTTTTGCCAAAAATATTGTTGTAATGAAGAATTTTTTTTTTGTTTCAGTATTGTTATTTTTTTAGATTTATATTTCAAAAAGTTATGAATATGGATTTACTGGATTCAAATGATTGGTGATTATTGGGAACTTAATTAATAGAAAACAATTTTATTGAAATTCTAATTATTATGTTTAATATTACAGAAAAATTTCCAAATATCTTTTATAATATATAAAAAATATTTTAATAATAAAATAACAAATATAAAGAATATTTTAATAATAAAATAACAAATGATGAATAAACTATTGCAAATTTTAACAAAGACTTACCGTATTTTTTTCATTCTTGTATTGTATTTGTAGCAAATCCATTGCTTTTATCATACTTTGCATGGCCATGAATATATTTTGAAACACAAGTTTAATGAATCCTCTTTTATCCTCATCAGAATAACCTGATCCATGAATAATTCTCATCTGTTTGATAAATGTACTTTTTCCAGATTCTCCTGTTCCTATAGGTTAAAATCACTAATTAAAAATATTCAAGATTATTGTGTAAATTTTTCTCTTTTATCTTACCAGATATACATTAATCATAAAGATTGTCATTATATTATTTTACAAAAATAAAGCTTAAAAATTAACAGTTAGAACATGACAATTGACAACTTATAAGATTTTCTGTAACTTAACAATTTAATTTTATTTGATACTTAACCTTTTTTAACCAAATTTTTTCAAATTAATAATGGCCTTATAACTTCCAATTTTTCAGTTTAATGATAGTTTCCATGAATCCTAATCCTTCTCTTTCATAAAAAAATTAATATTTTATGGCTAAATTGACAAATAGAACTAAATTTTAAGTCATATTGAGGTTTTAATTTAAAATTTATTTATTTCTTTCAAAAAATTAGAATTTTCTAATCTATAGGTCAAGATTCTCTTATGTTTGAGATAAAATTTATGGATCATTATAAAATTTCATTTCTTTCGAAAGAAAGTCTAAACATTAGCAAATAATTTTATTTCAATAATAGTTACAACAAAAGAAAAGTAAATTGTTAAAAATTATTAATAAGAAAACTCAATTGAGTGCGATACAAAAAATCAGATGAAATTTTGCACAATAGCAACAGTTCATATTTTGATTTATTTGACAGAATCTTAAGTGAAAACTTACTCAATTTTTTAATAAATGATTTAAAAATCATTTTTTATGCTTCCTTTAATTATGACAATAACTAGATTGATAATGTTTATAAGTGTAGTGCAAATAATGAAATTTTTTGTGTCAATAAAGTACAAGTTCACCATCAATTTTCCAGCATCTCTTTAGTCTGAACAAAATTATCAGGGTACACTTTGAATTTCCAAAACTACTAGACTAGTTGACTTCCTGAATATAGCAAGCAAAATTGATTATTATTTAAAAGAAAAAAAATCAAGTAATTTCATCTTTATTATTTGTAAACTTTCAAAATATATGAAATTAGATATTAAATATCAATCCTGTACCTTAGATGTGATATATAAATCAATTCTTTATCACATCTTAGAAACAGTAATCAAAAAGGATTAAGTATCTCACAAAATTTTATTGTAGAGAATTTATTTATTTATTTATTTATTTAATTCCTGTTAAAATATCAAAATTTATAAATTATTTGCATAAGATATTAAATATCAATCCTGTACCTTAGATGTGATATATAAATTAATTCTTTATCACATCTTAGAAACTCAGTAATCAAAAAGGATTAAGTATCACACAAAATTTTATTGTAGAGAATTTATTTATTTATTTATTTAATTCCTGTTAAAATATCAAAATTTATAAATTATTTGCGTTTCTGGATTATAATCATTTACAAGATAAATTTTGATCTTCATTTTTCGACCTCAATAGCCTCCAAGGTCACCATACTGTAATTACTTTTAGGCCAATGTACAATCGTGGCTTCTTCCCACTTAATCATTATATCATGTTCATAGGTGGTATATGAGAGAGCTGTGCTTAACCTTCTTTGTTGTATATTATCTTTATGTTCAGCTAGTTTTTTCTTAGGTTACGTTTTGTGCAACCTATATATTGCTGGAGTTTTTGTAAAGTATGGTTGTAGAGTGGTACCGCATATATTCCTGAATTTCTTGACTGTTCCACTGGGACTTTATCATTTCGTAAAGCTGAAAAAATATTATGATTTCTTTTATAAGCTATTTTGGTGTTAGTATTCTTAGCTACTTTGTTAAAGATTCTATGCGCTGTAGGATCATAGGACATGACACATCTACGTTGGTTTACGTTGTGTTGGTCCGGCATTTGTA
This sequence comes from Olivierus martensii, assembly GCA_000484575.1. Taxonomy (NCBI): domain Eukaryota; kingdom Metazoa; phylum Arthropoda; class Arachnida; order Scorpiones; family Buthidae; genus Olivierus; species Olivierus martensii. Next base: position 13,097 of record AYEL01082531.1, read on the forward strand.
TTGGTGCTACGGGTGTGTTCCTGCCTATATTATAAGCTTCAGAAATTTTATTCCAGAGTTCTTGTAGTGTCTTATAGGAGAAGCCATATTTTTGGGCTTGAGTGAGGATATAGTTAAATTCTTTCTCTCTATCCGCTTGTTTGCTGCAGTGAGAATGTGCCCTTTTAAAGAGGGCCCAGAATGCTGAGAGCTTATACAAATATGGATCAGGTAACCAAGCTGGAATTACATTGAAGGTGTAAGTTGACTTCTTATTTATGCTAGTAATGTATTGACCATCTTGTACAGTTACATTGACGTCTAGAAAGTGGAAAGTAGATCTTTCTAATTGGCCAAGAGTAATCGAGAGCAATTTTCAGATTGATCTATCCTTATGCATGGCACTCTTCTTTGTTTGTTATAATTTAATGCAAGTTTCACCTTCTAATATCAAAAATTCAATTTTTTGTAATGTTTTCTAAATAATAGTAAACAATACAATATTTTAAAATGCGTGAAATCTTTATAAAATTTAATTTAATCTGCATTTAATGAATATTAATTTGCTTATTATATAAATAGTCCTCAACTTACAATGGAGTGCGGTTTCAAAAATTTTGAGCCCTGCCACTGTAAGTCAGAAATGCTAAAAATTTATAGATTTCTCACTACTAATGTTTACTAGGACACTATATATTATCTTAATAAACATAAAGAATACAAAACTACAAGAGTCAAACACAAAAAACGGGCAGTTTCCATATATTAGACTATTAAGTCAAGGAATCAAACCCATATCAATTGCAGTGACCAATAGCAGAATTTATCGATGGTATCATTATTGTAAATATGAGTTAATTTTAAGTCAAGGACTAGCTGTATAGTATTTATTACATTCTAAATAAAATATGATCACTTACAGTTACAATAAAATATTTAAAAATTTCTAAAATTACAGAATTCTTCATTTTTTCCTGTTACAATATAGAGTACTTGCTGATATCCCATTTTTTCAATAATTAATGACGAATTGATGAAATATAGTACAAGATTCATTTCTCTTCCATTATATGAAATAAATCCTCTTGATTTTTAAGAAAAAAAACCAAAAATTTTTATTTAGCCAAAAAGTAACCAGACTAGTTTATGTAAAACAACAAACAGATTGAAAAATATTGTAAAACTCCACTCTATTGTGATGATCTAAATTTGACTCTGCTTCACCCCAATCAGGCATCAGTGTGTTAAAGATTATACAAATAATCATATATATAATGTGTGTGTATATATGTTATGCCCAAACACCGAAATTGCCTAATGATTGAAAAACAGCCACAATGCATAGTGGTTACCTCATAATGGTCACAAAGCGAAATAATGGTGAGCATCAGTGCTTGAGCTTTGGGAACTGGTCACAATGCATTGTGGCCAGTTCCAAAACAGCCACAATCTGTTGTGGTTACCACTAATTAAAGAAACATGTCAAACCGTAATTGCACAATGACTGAAAAAACAGCCACAATGCATAATGGCCAGTTTCAAAATGCTCAGATGTGTATTGGTCTTGGCAGAGTTGTTTACAACATGATGTACTTATCTAATGAAGACCACAAGGTGAAATAATGTTGAGCATTGGTGTTCGGTTGTTTGGAAGTTGCCACAATGTATTGTGGCTGTTTTTTTCGGTCATTGTGCAATTTCAGTTTTTGGCATAACATCACTATACCGGGTGTTTTTCTTGAAACCGAACACTCTGATTTTTGGCATCGAGCCAATTAAGTCTCCTCAGAACCATTATTCAAATAGTAAGTTAAAAGATGAAGAAGTAAAACTAAAGCATGCAAAGAAAATTTCTGCAACAGACTGAAAAGAAAAGTAGCCAGACCGATCAGTGCTCCTAGCAATTCATTGCTAGGAGCACTGATTGATATCATCTTTTTGCAATTTGTAATGTTCAATTTTCATAAAGCAGGAGATATCTCTGTATATGCCAAATATCACATTAAAAAAGAACAGTGATTTTTTTCAAAACAGAGAAATACAGAATTTTTACAATTAACTGACTTGTTTAAATTAGTATAAAATTTTAAATCTGAAAAAAACTGTACTATTGAATTCTATTTGTTTGAAATTTCATTTAATATAAAGTGATCTGTTGCAATCAGTCATTTTCTCTGTTACTTAAAGAATTTGATTTTGTTAAATATATATGTCATACATGCTCATTTCTATCAAATATTTTTGTTAGAACTGTTTTTCATATGAATTAACACAATAATAGACAATAACAGTTCATTACATTCAGAAATTTTGCTATAAATTACTGTTATTTTTCATTGTTTTGAGCACTAAATGTTCTTTAGATCAACAGTTCAGTAGACTTTATGATAAAGTTTCAGAAGCACTAATCTGAAACTTTATCATAAAGTCACAAGATGGCAACATGATAAAGCATTTGCTGGCCACACGAAGAAGTGTGTTCAATTTGCTGATCGCACATCTTAGATTTTTCCAGAAAGGATCCACAATCAGCCTATTAAAATACATTTCTCAACATTTCGGTTGACTACTCCATGGTGAGTACTGAACAGTCATGAAGGGCTCTGAGTGGGCTCCATCATTGTGTGTATACCTTGTGAAATATGGACTGAACTAATTTAATCCAATTTTAATGTGATCAAAATTGATAAATTTTTCTAGTAAGTTGAAATAAGAAATTTTTTATCCAATCATTCAACTGTTATTTCAAAAAATATCATTTTTTTTTAAATTAACAAATCAGTATATCATATTTAGAATTATTAAAAGTATGATTGCATTACACTTTATACTCTGTACAGGCCTACAAGATTTTAACTGTACCAGTCTATAAACTGCATAGATTTGCCATAGAAGACTCATGGCTACAGAATTAGATTGGTTGGCAGTGTAGTTTGACAGCCTAATCAATATATCTATTTGTCTAAATTTCTGTTATATTAACTATCTGAAGAGGAAATTTGCCTGGTGTCCCATGGTCCAGCAGGAAGGATATTATGGCATTATCCTAAAGAGTGGTTTGATTCCAAGTAAGGACAAATTTCATTTTCAGATAGATATTAAAATTTCTAGTTTAGTTATTAGTCAATAGATGGGCCACATTAATGATTAAATTAAATTTAGCCAATTTCATTTATTTCTGAATTAATTTGTAATGCTAGAGTTATTTGGTTGATATTTATTGTTTGATTATAAACTTAAAATTTTTTCTGTATATACCATTAAATCCAAGATTATGGCTAATTGGTCAAGTTCACAATGAGTGATTGTTACTCTACTGCATATAACTAATATAAAAATTGAATAAAAGTAGAAAAACTGTTACACAAAGAATAAAACTGTTTTTTTTTTTTTTTACCAGGACAGCAGGAAGGATATTATGGCATTATCCTAAAGAGTGGTTTGATTCCAAGTAAGGACAAATTTCATTTTCAGATAGATATTAACTATTTAGATTAAATTCGACTGCAAAGGATTAAAGTAATTTAACAGAATGGTAATATATATTATTTTATAATACAAATAATGAATTACTTATCTATATATGGTGAAAATATGATAATCACAAATATCACCAATTAAATGCAGAAAACTTTTAAAACAATAAAAACCATGTTATGAATAATTGGTAGGATTCTACTTTGACTGCTTCACATTTTCGTGTCTGACTTTAGTGCAACATGTCTATGAATATTAAGTTGCATTATAGCACACCTTAATGTCATGTTATGAATAATTGGTAGGATTCTACTTTGACTGCTTCACATTTTTGTGTCTGACTTTAGTGCAACATGTCTATGAATATTAAGTTGCATTATAGCACACCTTAATGCCTGTCACTTTTTTCATGCTCAATAAAATAATGTTAATATGCATGTGAATGCATATTAACATTATTTTGATTATTGGCTTTAATATGGCACATGGACTGCAAAAAACACAAGATAGTCAAAGTAGAATCCTACTAATTAATCTTTGCTTTGATATAATAATTATTTGTATATTGATATTTTATATTTCTATTCTAATATATCTGAGGAGAATTTTTAGTTTCCAGTAATGTAATTTTCAGCTTTCAAATATATAAATAAAATAAATATAAATGTTGAAAAATAAAATTAATTTTAAAATATTTATTTAAAACAAGGCAGATGTTATCAATTGTTCTCATTATTTAACTTATTTTATTTAAAGTATAATATAAATTATCTGGAAAAAAAGAACCTAAATGATACGGAAGTAAAAATATACAAATATACAGTTTAATATATAAATTTTATGATTTATAATTCAAAATATAAACTTTTTCTCTCTTTTAAACTAATGGTTTTCAATGTGTGCAGCCTTTGAGATGCACAAGAAATTTTCAGAATATTATTTTTTTCATAATACATATCTGTTGTATAGGGTGTGCTATTATTCTTTATTGATAAAAGGGTACACAATTAAAAGAATTGGGGAGATAAACAGTAAATCAAAAATTTTAGGAAAAGTTATGCATAAATCATTATAAAAACATTAGAAACTAATGAAGAAGTTCCTTTAATGTTTTTAAAAAACTTTTTTAAGGACTTTTTACGAGCATGAGAAATTTATTATATATTTAGTATAATCTTTTATCATATCACAGAATAAAAATGTTTTAAAAGCAGAAATATATATGGAATCAGCATCAAAAACATCTTTAAAACAATGGTTCATATCATCATTAAATAGAAAAGTAAATCGATAAGTGTTTCTATAAGCCAAGTTAGTTTATAAAAAAAAAAAAATAGATTTTCAAACATTGTTTTTTAATTTGATTTTTTAATTAATAAATGTATATTATTTTTAAATCTTTAGATTATACAGTATTACTATATATTTTCAATGCTTTTACATAATTATTGGAATTGTTATTAGTATCTGATGGCCAAGGTTTTGGTACTAAAGAATAATTAGCTTAGACCAAGAATAACAACTTATGCACTTGTCAGCTTACATTGATACATTGATAGTATATTACTAGTATATATAACACTGATTTGCAAAATGTGGTAACTCCTAGAGATGCATAAAAATTTTTCACTGGTAGGCATTTTTTGTTTGTCATTATATATATCTGTTATATGGGATGCACATTATTTTATTTACTAGAAAAGGGGTGTATGATTAAAAAAGTTTGGAGACCACTGGGATATAAAACTAGAAAAATATCAAATATGTGAAAAATTCACATTTATCAATAAAAAATTATAAATTATGACTATTAATATAAGTTAGAGTCAGCTTGACTTCTGTTTATCTTTTATTTAGTAGTGTAAAATGAAAAACTAATTATTAGTTGTCAAAAAATAAATTCTAAAATACATTAAAAAAATATTGGTCCTCAGGGAAAATCCTGAATCCCTTTTATAATAATAATACATATTGAGAGATTAAAAGCTGATAAACTTTCAAAGAAAATCAGATATCTATAGTACACTTCAGACATATAAAATATTTTAATTTACTAGAAAAAGAACTTGTTTGTTATAGAATTAAAGATTATCTTTCTGCAACAAATGTTAAAGAGATCAAATCAGCAATTCCATTGTTTTAAAAATTCATTCTAAAATTTATTATTAGAATATCATAACTAAAGAAAGGCTTATTAAAAGTTAGATTCACATACTTAATAGATATTAAAAAGAATACAAATCAAGTAAACATGGGCAATTATGCTGTGATAAGAAATTTATTCTAAAATAATTAGCTATCATGAAGACATTATTATTTAGAAAAATTTATTCAGCTTAAAAAGATCTATCCAATGGTATCATTCTTGGGCTTTCCATTGAGCAGTTGATTTCTTCCAAAAATTATATGAGTAAAAAAAATTATATGAGAAAAATCTCAATATTGTCAGTTTGCTTAGGAACCAAAAGAGAAAATGGTATAGGATGAGTTACTATCATAAAAATGTTGGGTATATATAAGATCTATTTTTATTCTATTATATACCAAAGATTGAATTTCTAAAGTCAAAAAAGATATATTGAACTGTTGATCTGTGAACTATATATCAGTGTCTACTCAACACATTTTTGAATTTTTTAAAATGAACTTTTGAATTAATTACTATTCTAACTCATTATTTTTCAAGCTTTTACATAACTTAATCTTTATTTCATGTTGAAACATATATTCCAGCATTTTAAAAAATATTCCAGAGAGTAAAAATTAAATATTTTCACTTAAAAAAATATTCAAAGATTCACTCGATCGAATTCATTTTCAATTATTATTAAACGAAATGCTAAACTAAAAAATTCTAATACCATATTTTTCTTTTGAAATTGATCCACATAATCTACAAGAATTTTGTGTTAATTGAAAATTCCTCAGTTTATATACTATAACTATAAAACAGACACATCTGAATTGATGGTTATATGTTTTTAGAAAGTAACTTTGGGTTTTTTTTTTAATCAAGGCAGTCACTTACCCAATAAAAGTAACTTAAGCTCTCGTCGTGCATCTCTTTTATCTCTCCTTAACTGTTTTTCAATTTCCTGATTAATTCTTCTCTGTTCTCTCTCTTCGTCGCTTAAACAACACGCCATGTTTGGCTTAGCGCTTCAAATATATAACTTCCGCTTGAATTTTTGTATGTATAAGAAACTTTTCAATAATAATAACAGAAATGAAAACAATAATAATAATTCAATAAAATAAAATTTAAAAGAAATTAAGAAATTTCTTGTCTGTATGTAACAGGTCGAATCTAAACGCGTATCTTTGTTTTTGGGTGTGGTAAATGTTTTAAGAACTGATAAAGGAGAAGTATTTACAATCAGTTTTATTTGTCATAATATAGAAACCTAATAAAAATAAACAGATCGATTAACAAAATCTGCAGTGTTTAAAGATAATTTAATTATGAAAATAGAGATGCAGCAGGAAGAGCATTAGTAAACAGAACAGCAAAATTTTATTCTAGCTCCGGATTGGTTGATGTCAAGTGAGTTGATAGAAGTACAAAAATTGAATACTGTACTGTTGGAGAAATTTCCATACTTATAGTTTATACCAAACTTTAAAATTTTGCTTTAATTATAAGTATGAAAGTTTGTTTAAATCATATATCTCCATTATGAATTATTAATTTACATTCTATAAAATTTATTTCAATAAAAAGCAAAGAAATGTATAATTATTTAAACTATGCTTTCCATATAATCAATCAAAGAAACGAAATGATTAAAGTGCAATAAATCTCTTTTTGTATAATATTCAATAATAGCATATCATTTTAAGATTTTAGTTAATACTCAAGAAATTTATTATATGTATTTACATAGTGTGCATTCGAATAAACGTAGGCAACGATGCTGGTATGTAGGAAACGATTCAAATCGCTCATTAAAATTATCAGTGCCATTCGATTTAGCATATTTGCGGTCTGTGGTCACAACCGAACATTTTCACCTGATTCTTTTCTGATTTATTCCGCATGCATCCATAATCAGTATAAAATTCAAAATAATTATTCAATTCAAGAAAATTAAATCGGAATACCAAAAAGTAAAGTCACCAGACGTCCCGGATTAACCGGGACAGTCCCAGTTTTTGAGTCTTTGTCCCGGTTTTGAATAAAATGTTGTGGATTTGTCCCGTTTTTTACTTGTAAGTAAATAGTTCATATTAAAATAATTTCATATTAAAATTCATATTTATTAAAAAAAAAAAAAGATTAACAAGATTTAATTTTTAAATAATTGCTTTTGAAAAATTCTCTTTTCCAACTCTTACTATACATAGAATATAGTCACCCTTATATAACCAATGTGGATGAATCAATCTGAAGGAAAAGTAATAAAAGTAATTGTAAAATATATTGTTTATGTTTCTTTATCAGTTCCTGCTTTCTTTTTGCTAATTTTTTTAATAAATTACTTTTTAATTGTTTTTCAAAATAATTTTTTTTTTCATTTTTTCTATCTGAAAGGCCACCCATGACTTAATGTATATTTTTATATTAATAATTCTGGATAACTCTAATTGTGATTTATTAGGATGCAACAGACATTTGATTCTTCCTGTGTATTAGATATCATTTATTTTGTTTAAATGAAAATCTTATACAAACCAGATTTTTAACAGCAATATAGGTCTACTATAAGAGGCATATTTATTATACAGATTTTCTTCTACGGCTATTTCTCTTGTGATCAATATATAAAATATGCTGTTTATTTTCAGTAGGAATGAAGTAAAATTTTAGGTGGTATAATATTACATACTAAATAACTACTGTGTATCAAATTTTATTGAACATCTATTGAGTCATTCAATCTTATAATATGATCTGTTCACAATAAAAGGATCCCCTACTGCCTTCTATGAAGCTATGTATGAATTTGAAGTTTAGGATAGATACATTTTGCACGCACATGAAAAAATGCACACAGTCCTAAAACTTCAGTTTGAATTGTATACCGTATTTCAAAATTAGTGAAAATCAGTATTGAACAAAATAATTTGCATCGGTGTGTTTGCAGAGAACAGAAATTTGTATATTTCTAAATTTGCTCATTCTGACACATTTTCGCCAAAATCTTTTTGTTGATTTTAAACGAGTTCGGATTTTCCAAATTTAGTCCATATATAATAGTTTAAACGTGTGATCTGTTGTCTTTGTATATTTTACGCCCCTTTCCAATCAGGGAGATTACTAAGGGGCAGGGTCAGTTTCAACCACGGGCTGCACCCACACCCATGGAGGGGCGGATGTGAAAAACGGAGATCGCCGCACCGGACCTCGCAGCCTGAAAAAACTTTTCTGGTGTTACTAGATTGGTTAGGTTAGGTTAATTAGATTACTCCGCCATATCCTCATGGGATATACTGTATCTGGCGGCGGCCACTTGTAGAGCCCATCACAGGCTGGCCAACACCCGTGATGGGGTCAACCGGATGGTTGAAGGATGGGGTTCAACGGGCCGGGCCCGGACCCCTCTTGATAAACTGGAGGTGTGGGACCTGGATTTGAACCCGGATCCACCAGGGTGGTAAGCCAAAGCTTTACCACGCGGCCATCCGGCCGACTCTGGTGTTACTAGACCCGGACGCGAACCCGGGTCCTCCAGCGTGGCACGCCGGCAGCGTTATCATTCGACCATCCGACCGCTGAGTGTGATCTGTTTGTTTACAAGCGATACGTATATTATTTTATTATTTTTATCTTAACCTATTGAAACCTTTAGGCGATCCAATCTAAGAAGCACATAAATTCCAAAATTCATAAAAACTGATTGAACATTGAACTGTAAAAGTGTTGAGGAGACAAAAAGAAAATTTTTGCAATTTTTTTTTTAATTTTCCTACAGTTATAGTTATTTTATTAATTGGAATTGAAACTTTCATATTTGATAGTCTATTCCTATTGAATATTTTTTCAAATAAAAATGTCAAATTATAAATTTAAAATAAAACAACCTTATGGCATGTTGAATTTTGATCAAAATAATGATTCTTATAATAGAGAGCGAGAAATTACTGCATTTGGCTTAGATTCACTTCTTGATTATTATTTATTGATGTTATTAAAATTAATTAAATTATTGCAATTTAATTTTTTTCTTTACCAGAAATACTGTATTTAGAAGTACTTTTATTATTTTATTTGGTCCATCTACCTAGATAGCTTTTATCAACAGATGACATAAATCACAAAAATTAACACTTCATTCTTTCCTAGAAACTGATAATTACTTGCAGTACTTTATACAAAATATCCTCAATTTATAATTCAGAAAATTTAAATTTTATCTTTAGTAGTAACACTTACCTTTCAGTAATATTTTCTTGTTTAATTTTCTTAAACAAATTAACGAAATAGTCAATATTTTCAACTTGTATGAATCCTTCTTCTGTAATATTAAACTGGATCCAATTATCTTTCAATATTAAACGGATAATGTCCAACCAGTGTTTCTGAATAAAACAAATTTTAACTCAGTTTATTATAAAATTTACCTGCATTAATTATTTAATTTAAAAATATGTGTGCCAATGTTACATTAAAGTAATTACTTCGAGTTTGAACCAACAAAACTTTCTGTGAATACAAAATATCTGAATCGGTCAGATATCTGTGTGGTAACGCTTTGGCTTTCTACCCTAGAGATCCAGATTCAAATCCGGGTCACACACCTCTAGCGTTTTAAGAGGGGTCCGAGCCTGGTTCATTGAATCCCCATCCTTCAACCATCTGGTTGATCCCATGATGGATGTTGGCCACCCTGTGACAGGTTCTACTGTATAAGTGGCCGCCGCCAGATACCGAATATCTCATGAGGATATGGCGGCTTAATCTAACTAACCAACCAACAAAATATCTGAATATTTTCTTTGTTGTGATTAGAATTGATAAGTTAAGAATTTTGTTCGAATTTTAAAAGTAATTAGTGTATTTTAATTGTAATATTTAGATACAATTTTGCAATGAAAATAAATCAAAACGCATTAAAATTAATTATCACTTTCTGAGATTCTGATAATTAATTAATAATAACTATCAGGAATCTCAGATCCCTGATCAGATATATTATTAATCTGTCGACTCTTCATTTTTTTATTATATTTTTATTTATTCATCCAAATACAATTAAATATTGCAATGTTGTACAAACACTAATTGTTACACATAAAACAAACAAGTTCATCAATCAGTACATATAACATACACTATTCGCCGATAAATCATCAGTCATTACTTTTATGGTCAACTATATTTGGTCAATATAGCTCGCGCCCACATGCAATTATCAGCTTATCAACTATTTAATTGCAAGAATGAGAACAAATGACTCTTATGAGACTGCGCCCACAAGAATTTTCTTGGCGGAATAAACAACAGGAATCCTTTGTTCTCACTCCTGCAAGTAAATAGTTGACCGACTGATAATTGCATGTGAACGCGAGGCCATGTTGTCTTTTCTGGTGCATATTGCAATTATCTTTGGCTGTGTTCAGCAGATTCAATGGTTGTAAGTGAGCAAATGGGTTGTAGCGGTAGAGGTTGATGTATCTGCTGAACGGCGCGGTTGTTGAAAGAAAATGGAGTCCGTTGTAAACATTGTATTTGCGATAGCAGCTGAATTTTTTAGCATCGTCGTAGAACAGTTATATTCTTATAATTTAATTGATATTTATTTGCTATTAGATTCTCTTGAAGCAATGCCGGTGCATCAATACTATCTTACATCATTACATTCGTATAATTTATATATATTATACTTTGTTTTAGTAACATCCTTGGCTGCAGTCATCTTGAAATAACTCAACATTTTGATAGTAGCGTAAATGAAATTTGCATTTACATTATTATATGTACATTATTTTGATAACAGCAAAATTATTTAATAAACAATATAGATAATCTAAAAAACATTTGCTAAAGTATATATTATCATGCAGAAAATATGATATTTGGAAATAATTTGTTTAAATCTATAATAAAGTCAATGTCTATAAATAAAAGTCGCATTATAAAATTGTATTTGGTATATATATATATCCAAATACTCCAGTAGAAAATGCACTATAAATCATCATTTTGCACTTATAAGCACACTCTTACAAAATGGCGGATCTTTCCCTGAACAACACAATTAACGTTTACTGCAGAAATTGGACTATATGGATTCTTTTACTATCGCTTTTTAAATGTTTTCATGCGATATTCGGTATAATGTATTACAGAATTTTCATTTCTATATTTAGATAAAATTAAAAAAGATTTCGCCCATCAAAACTTCGAGTATGTAAAAATGCGTGAAATAATGTCATAAATATGGTATGTTACAAATGCTGAATGGTAAGCAGAATGTCTGCAAAACCGACTACCTACTAATGAAAATGTTTTTAATCTGATCGTCATTTTCGTTCAAAGATAAAAACCTGGAACAAATTCCAGCTTGCACTCAAATAATTAAAAATACAGTGGTCCCCGGATATAACGCAGAATCGGATATACCCGGGGTCTTTCCTGTTTCCCATTATTTTGAAAGAAATTCTGAGAAAAATATAATACAACGCATAACCGATATCCATCTGCCTTGCTAACTTCATGTCGCCATATTTAAATAATAACAGAACTAAAATTAACAAAACTTCCACAACTGTTATTATTATTTATGATTATGATTAAATAATAGAAATTTGAATTCATATTAATAATTCTGATGATAATTTATATAAATTTCAAAATATCTTTGAAAAAACAAATTAAAAATTTTCAGATCGCAGCTTCAAAAGATTTTCTATTGGAAACACTAGTGTTCAAAGCAAATGAAAGATTATTTTTAGTGGGAGTTCCATCTGATACATATGTTCTTTGGTGGCTGTTTCATGATTTTAGCGAGTTTTACTTATTGGTTTAATAACATTTAATTTATTTAATGGACAATGATAAACAATAAAAGAAAATCGTATACCAATAAGGAGAAACTAAATATAATAGATCGAGTGGAAAGTGGTGTCTCAAAATCACAAATAAAATGGGAGTTGGATATTCCGGAAGGAACAATATGAGGATGGATTGCAGAAGAAGGAAGATTACAAACCTTCTTGGATAAATTGGACAGCTTTGTCTTATTCTCTAATTTAGAATCACTAAATCAGAGAATAAGAGAAGCCGTCGGTTATAGCGCGGTTGTCTTATAACGCGGGTCGGATAACCAATCCGCAAACCGCGTTATAACCGGGGACCACTATATTATTATTATTGTTATTATATCAGATATTGCAAACACTCAAATTGGTTAACAATATAACAATTCTAAGTCTGAATTATGATATTCAGCTAGATAATCATTTCATTATATATCTAAAAATGTTATTATTTTAATTAATTATAAATTCAGAATAAATTACATTTTACTAGAATCTCTAGAAAATGTAAAATATTGCCGATCGAAGCAACTCTTCAATATGATAAAACTTTTCTATAAGCCCTCTGAAAATTAACGACGATCGTGATGCTAGTAATCATCTTGAATTATACAGATTGATACAGAAATTTGAAATTAATAAATATTAAATAATAAAATTTTCAACTTACGTAATTAGTTAGATTATTAAGTTCTCTGATTGGTAAATTTATAAATGATGTATCGTTTCCTTTGGCATCCTATAAAATATAAATTATTCTAAATTCTTTAAAAATTACACACATTAGATTTATCAATTCTGTTTTAAAATGAATGAAAATTAAACTAAATTTAAATGAGGAGTGAAGAGTTCTCTTCTCATATGAATTAATCTTTTAAAATTAATTCAAATAAGAGATCAAAAAGATGAGGATTGCTAAAAAACTCCAATCGTGGCCATTGAAATAACCCAAGTGATGGCATGTTGGGGTGTTTCAATGGCCATGATTAGAATCTAATTTATCGTTACAACCAGAGGCGATCATGAATATGCACTGCGGAACTGCAGTACCCCAATATTTCTCGACATAATTATATTTATTAATTTATTTATATTTGCTTACATTATTTAATTTTATCATCAACAAGCCTATACAATTCTCGTAATTTGTATAAAAATAATTAAAATCTATCAATCTTGTAATACTTAGGAGAACGAAGTACGCCAGCAGTACTAAGTTTTACTCTTGTATTTACCACAATGCGATTTGTTACTCGCGAAAGCAGATGTGAGATGCGAGCAATTAGCGTAATGTGGCACTGTCCGTAATGCTTCTTCTTTTTCTTCTTTCTGTTAATATGGAGGGGTGTAGCCGTCGCGTTGTCCTCCGAAATGTTCTGTCCATCATGCAGTCCATTATTGATTTATATGCAGGTTGCGATAATAATAGCGTGTTTATAGTGGGTGTTCATAATATTTTGACATTACAATTAAAGACAACATTTTGAATTATACTAAACTATATAGTTTTATCGAAAATGAACAATATTTTTCCATTTTTAGTTTTTTTTAATTTTATCATAATTTTGATATTTTATCCAAAGACATATACATCTGAATTTACAGTGTGTATGTATATTTCGAAAGTTGAAGCATCCCACGTTTTTAAGCCACGAGCTGCCACTGGTTACAATACACATTATATTCAATCATAGTTTCAATAGTCTATTAATTTTAGATTAAATAAACTTAATTGAATTTTTTTATTTACATTAAATAAAAGTTTTGTATATATCCCAACTAAATCATCAATTATTTTATCTCTTTCTAAATTCAAAGTTGATCCTAAAATATTTGTTTTAAAGATATACTATTCTAATTAATTAAATATAAAAAATATAGAATTTCATATAACCTACTTGTATGATTCCATGTAATTTTTTCAATTGACGGACGTTTTCTATATATAATGAAAGATTTTCCCATCCATTATATGGAAATGGCTGTAATATCCAATAATCAGGTGGAGAAATCTAAATATATAAAGGATATTTAAATACTACTGAAATTTATTAATAAAGAGCAGGGGTTCTTAACCGGGGGTATCCATTCTCGTCGGGGATATGGTAACTAAATGCTGGAGGTATGGGATTCGATTTCTTAAGTACAGTAAATTCAAGCTGTTGACATATTTGGAAATGATACTGGCAACTACTATAATGAATGGAGATGATTGTTTCGACAGTCAAGTGAATGGGGTGTATGAGACCATTGGACAATCTATTGGGGGTCGGGAGTCATCAATATTAAGAATCCCTGATATAGAGTAATTTGAAAATTTTTATAGTTGTAAATTTCTTGTGATCAAATATTTATTATATAAACAATATTTTTATTTATATTTTTAAATTAAATTTTAGCTTTTTTTTTTGCATGAATCAGGAGCAACAGAGCAAATGTCTAAACATACTCTAGATCAGGGGTCGGCAAACTTTTGAGACAGAAGAGCCAAACTTGCCCCTCACAACAATTTAAAAATTTTTCGAGAGCCATAAATATATTTTTATAAATAAGGAAAATTTAAACATTGACTTAATTGAGGAATTAATATTATAACAATTTATAATATTAATTATATCTTTATTAAATGAAGAAAAAAAATTCACAAAAAAACATATAAAAAATTGCTCTTATTGCTCACACTGATTAAAACCAATGACAGCAATTTTTCAAATTGTAGGCAGTGCCATGCCTACAATGTGCAAAAATTTCCTCTCATTGTGTTCAACCATCCCCTCCACGTTCTTACACTGATTAAAACCAATGACAGCAATTTTTTCAAATTGTAGGCAGTGCCATGCCTACAATGTGCAAAAATTTGCTCTCATTGTGTTCAACCATCCCCTCCACGTTCCCTTTCCCTTCTCTGTCGTCACGATTCGCGCATCTTAGTGCCACGAAGATTTGTGAGACCTATAAAACAAATGAAATCACTATTATGTGAAAATTCTTTTAAAATTTTATAAATGAAACTATGATAGTTTTATTTTCATTTTCAATTTTACTTCAGAGCCACATGTAGGAACCCAAAGAGCCTCATGTGGCTGGCGAGCCGCAGTTTGCCGACCCCTGCTCTAGACGGACAAGAAGTAACGTAAGGAGTTAGTAATTATAAAAATTAAGAATAATACATTTAACTAATAATAAATTCAAATCATCCGAAATTTCTGCAGATAAACGTATGGGCAATTAATCCGAATGTTGATATTTTTGATTTTTTTGTAATTTATATTTCTAAAGAAATCGCAAACACGGGAGCATGTTAAGCGGGTCTTGTAAAACAAGATTTACCCGTATATCCAGTATTGGATGAAAATATAAATGCTAATGATTATTTATGGATCAAATGAAAGAATGGGTCCTTGAAATGGAAATGTCATTTTAGTTAAAAGTGTAAATATATTAATTTTTAATTCTTGCTTTTTTAATACATTTTATCAAGACATCATTGCATGTGCAGGGATATCTTGATAAAATATGATTCCACTGAAAACATCTCAGAATGAATATATCGACCTATCTGAAAAAAGATACAAGTGTCTACCAGCACATCCTCCTCCTCGCTGCATCAATGTAGACTCTCCTCCAGAGGTTCGATGATATATACTTATATTTTATCGCTCTTAATTTTGATTTTGAATAATAATCAATAAAAAAATTTAAAAAAAAATTTTGACACTCATGGGGCTAACAGTTATCTGATTTATAGATAAAAAATAAATTGATAATTGCGAGGAATTTAAAGTATCCTTCGCCTGCCATTCACTCTGACATCTACTTAAAACATGCCCATGCTAAGAATCTCTATCTTTTTATTAGAATACAATACTGTAATGCATTATTTGTATTAGTGTGATGTATTCCCCGATTTACTGTATAGTACTGTTCTGTATTCAATTAATCTATAACATTTAAATATATATAGTACTTATTTAGGTAATTTATATTATTAATTGTCTATTATCGATTTATGCTATTTAATTAGATATAAACTTATAAAATATACTTACTGTAATAATATTTGTAGTAGTATTCCTGCTATTAGGTTGTACTTCAAGCTGAAACAGAGTTTCTGCATTTAACAATCTTTTACTTTCTGCTATGATTTCATGAAGGTTTCCGAAGTTTTCATTTGTAATTGGAAATGGAAAAATATCATTTATCTTTTGTAAAATATATGTATCATTTACATTATCTGGAAAAAATTTCGAACTTTTAGAATTATATATCATATTAATTATTACCATTATATATAAAGTGAAATTTACGAAAAAAAATAAATTTAATAAAGTGAGTAATAATTTCTAAATAGTAAATATCGCTCTTCAGAAAAATTATCTTTAAAGAAATTTTAAATGTGAACAAGAAATAATTGCCATAGCTTAAATATATGTATTTGTATGCTGACATAAATTGTTTGAGTAACAACTTCCCCATAAACAATAAAAACAAGATGTTCGGTTGCGTGGTAAAACAATCGCTTACCGTTTTGGAAGATCCAAGTTCAAACCAATTCCAACATCTTTAACTTTTCAAGAGCGGCCAGTTGAATATCATCCTTAAATCTTCCAGTCGATTTTATTATGAGTATTTTCATAACAGATATCGACATCTACTCAGGTGGCTTACTACGTGACATGGGAAAACAAGTTTTCCTACAGGCTGCCCATTCCTGCGGAAGGGTCAGTGGATTGCAGTGGATTGTGAGAGAAGGGAGATCGATAAGTCGAATCTTGATACCATGGTAAACATTTATGGTCTCTTGCCAAGATGCCTTGGTAATCTGCATAAATCAAAGGTGCTTGGTGATATGCTAATTTTCGAAGGGGTGAGACTAAAATTGAACCTGTGTGTTGCAGAGCAAAAATCTGAAGCAATTATACGGGCCATCTGGCTGGCCCATCATGAGAATTGGTCTGTGATGAACTCTAAATATGGTTGCTATCAGATATAGTTTATCTGATATGTTTGATGACGGCTTAAATAAAAATAACTTAAACCTATTATGAGATCAGCTGGTAGATTATATGAGTTTTGCTTATTAACTGATTTTAAAATAAATTATAATAAAAGTTCAATTTATAATGTTTATGATTATATAATAACACAGGCTGATGAGAATCAAATTAAAATCTTTGATAAAATTAAAATCTTGGGAACTTTTTTTCCTTTTAATGAGAATGATAATATTATAAAATATAAACAAATATTGGAAGGGGAAATTGATAAGTGGACTGATAAATGGATTTATTTGCCGGATAGAGTAACAGTAATCAAGTCAATATTGATATCAGCTGGTAGATCCATTGAGCCGGACCTACATCAGTGATGAAAAATCTGGAGATATCGGCCTGGAATTGAATTTGGAGTAGTTATATAGTTTTTCCATTCAGCCCTCCAGCCGCTAATGTTTAATTATTTGTGTGTATTTCTGTTTTTTATTGTTTGTTTTCACCTTTTCCACGCTTGTATTTATTAAGTAGGAGCTGTTCCCTGATTGACCGGATGGAAACATTTCTGTTATCCATCTTGGCAGACACGAGTTTGATTCTCGAATATCATCTCTTGGAAAATTTATTCATAGGATCGGCCCATTTATCGCTGACTTCCACAATCTGGCTGAATCTTCCACAAGGAGAGACAGCGTTTGATAAGGTTTGTTCATCATACCATTTAATATTCTGCTTGATTAAAAAATGACGACATCTATTAGCAAAAAGCACTTTACGCGTTCATCGCGTCAATCTGGTCCTCGTGTTTCTGTTTTATATGTATATGATCCTTGTTTTTTTTTCCTGCTTAATTAAAAGAAAACGATATTTAGGATTTTGATGCAAAATATTTCTCAACATCAACATAGGTATTTCGGTATGACGCAATATTTTGTTCAACTGTTCTGTAAATTATGTTCTCTTAAAATTATGTTCAGCGCTAAGATTTTTGCCCATAGATAACTTTTGTGCAACGTCGATGTCATTTGAAAATTAAGAAAAAATTATATTGAAATTACATTAAATTAAATATGAAATTATAAAGGAGATATATGAAATTATAAAGAAGCTATATGAAATTATAGAAATTATATTATTAGATTCGCTTTCTTCTATAATTTTCATATGACATTGATGCTGTTTTCATCAGCCGTACATTTAGTCTGTCAATATCAATTGAAATTACGTTTAGTTCTCATAGTTAAGCAGTAGCTGATTCCTGGATATGACCACGTAGACATAAAACCCGCAAAACTTTTAAATACGTATTTCAATATATTGCAAATTATTCCAGAAAATTCCTGTACTTATATTGATCGCACTTAATATTATTTGAAATCATGTGGAATATTCCATAATCAAAATGGTTGTGGAATGTATTCTCAGTTCAAATTTTCCTCAATTAATCGTTATTCGAGACGTCTCTTTCTGATTACTGTAAATAACCTTACGCGAAAATATGACAAAACCGCTAAGAAAGAGGAAAATCATAAGGAAGAGCCGGAAATATTATTTTTTGCATTTTTACGCCCCTTTCCAATCAGAGAGATTACTAAGAGGTTCCAACCGCAGGCTGCACCCAGACCCGGAGGGGGACCGGATGGTAAAGAACGGGGATCGCCGGGACGGGCCGGCACTCCGAAAAACTTTTCAGGAAATGCCGCCACCGAGAGGCGAACCCAGGTCCTCCTGCGTGACACGCCAGTAGCGTTACAACTCGGCCGTCAGGCCGCGGAGGCGGAAATATTCGATAAAACTAGCTATCGCATGCAAAATAGTGCGATTATTAAATGTACCGTTTCGATACTACAAAGAATAAACAAGTTATCATTGTTATTTATTCTTTTTATACTAACATATAGAAAAATAATTACTTTGACTATCTACACATGAGGATCCACGTTCGATTCTCAGGTTCGTTCCATGGAAAATTTATTCATGTAGTCTGGCCAGGACCTTTCGATACCTGATCGCGTGGTAAAGCCGTGGCTTGCCATCCTGAAGGGTCCCGGTTCAAACCGGGCCTATACCTCCAGTTTTTCAGGAGGGATTCGGGACCGACCCGTTGAATCTCATCCTTTAACCATCCGGTTGATCCCCTCGTGGGTGCTGGCCAATCTCTGATGGGTTCTATAAGTGGCTGCCGCTAGATATAGAATATCTCTTGAGGATACGATGACTTAACAAAACTTAACCTAACCTAACCTTCGATCCCTATCCTTCACAATTTTTAGTTTGCAGATCCTTCTGCAGGGGTATGTAGGTCCTGAATTTGCATGTTATTTGACAGCCTTCTGTTGTTTTCTTTTTAAATTGCATTTTTTAATTAATTTGTATTCATAATATGTATTTGATTGAATTTTTTATACACCATACAAAAATTCGCGCATAAAAAATCTCAACAAAAACCGCTCAAAACAGGACCGCATAAAAACAGGTTTGAGTGTATAATATCGAATTTATTACTTGTGAATTGCAAATTTTCGATTTGTTTCCAAATCGAGTATCCTGTGATGGGCTCTACAGGTGGCCGCCGCCAGATACAGTATATCCCATGAGGATATGGCGGCATAAACTTAACCAAACATATTAGAAAATATATTTAATACAGTATTTTTTAAATAACCAACCAAATCGAGTATCTATGAAAAATTTTGTGTAGGCTGAACCGAAGAAAAATGGGAAATATTAATCAAATAGGTGTCTTCGAGAAAACGCAAATATAGAGAGTTAAAAATAGAGAAAACTATTACCAAAAATATGTACTAAATCAGGCCTTCTTTAAGGATTTTCCATTGTGAATTGGAATTAAGTGTCAGATATATCCGATATACACATATATTCCTGATATAGTCAGTAAATATATACAGATACAGTATATATTATCAAAAGCTTTTAGTAATATATCAACTTTACTTATTTTTTATGTATTATCTTGTACAGCATTAAAAAACGAATGCAATACCAAATTTACTGATTTATAAAAATTATATACTGTATTTGTTTTGATGTGAATAATCTTTATATATACTTACGTTGATTAACAGAAGAATGATAAAAATTTGCAGCGTATTTAACAATTTTTGAAGAATTCTTCACTTCAATTTTTTCAAATAATTCTAAAGTAGAAAAAATAAAATTGATTTTAAAAAATAAATTATAAAAGTTTTTATAGCAATGAAGTCTTATTAAATTCAATATTATTGAATATAATTATCATAAGTAATTATTTATTCTATATATTCAATGATCCTAGAAAAAAATTAAAGTGCAAATATAAACTAAGAAAATTTAATACTGTACTGATTTATTTTTGATTTATTTAGCTAATTAATTTAATTAGAAACTGATTTAGGTAAAATAATAAAAATCATTAGTCGAATATCTTTTAACCGACGATGGTTATGGATGTAAATGTTTGCTAAATAAACAGTATTAAGTTTTACTACATTTTACTTTATTTCAGCATACGGGTATCCCTCATATAACACGACTTTCTACAACACAGTTTCGCTCTAACACGATTTAAAAATTGCGGAAACCCTCATATAACAAAGTATTTCTGCAATACGATTTTTATTTAACACATTTAGAAAATTACATTTAGTCTCCTGAAACGCAAAACATTTTTATTAAATTTTGTAAATTCATAATGGGGACACATAATACACATAAAATGCAATCAATGGGAAATACTTCACTAAAATTAATCATAAATGCAATTTCGCTAGTTTTCCGTGAGAGGGAAGATATGCAATCTACTTTTCATTTCGATTTGAAATTTAGTTAATTAGCGACTGTTGAATGTTTTGTGTTCCAAAAGTTCAGTTCTTGGATAAACGGGTTGACGCGTGGTAAAGCTGCGGCTTACTACCATGGAGGATCAGGGTTCAAATCCGGATCCCACACCACCAGTTTTTCAGGAAGGGGCCAGGCCCGGCTCGTTGAAACCCCATCCTTCAGTCATCCGGTTGGCCCCATCATGAATGTTGACTAGCCTGTGATGGATTCTATAAGTGGCTACCGCCAGATAATGAATATCCCATGAGGATATGGCGGATTAACCCAATCTAACCTAACCTAACCAATCTTGAAAAAAACTCAGTTATTATTCTTCAATAGAAGAACGTAAAAGAAAAGAAAAAGTTTTTATTCATAAATTTTTTGGGTAGGGCCTATATGTTAAGGAACGATTGTTTTCTAGCGGGTTGTAAAGATTTTGTAAAATAAGATTAAAATTTGTAAAAAGAGTAGAAGATACACAAATTTTAAATCTTGGTCGCTCGCCTTCTTATTGCCCGGTAGAAAATAGGAGAGCGACCATTGGAACGCGCCTTGGCAACGAGACGCATAGTGACGCTTTGTATACTCGATCGTGATTGGTTAGCTTTAAAGAATTATAACTTGAAAACGGTGTCATTTAGACAATATGTTCATTAGACATTTTCGACTTGTTTCAACCCCTTATCCCTATACAAAATTTTTACAACGAAGTTTTTCTTCACCCTGTATATCAATGCATTCTAGCATCATTACAATAATTTTTATTTACGAATATTTGATAATTTAAGTTATCTAGTGACCTGATTTTCGACTCGATTTTGTGTATTATTGATATTATTCCATATCTTTAAAACATTTCTACTTTAATTTGAATAGAATATTTGATGAATGAATCTTATGCATTGGAAATAGAATCAATCTGTTCTTTTTGCATATTTTGCGCCCCTTTCCAATCGTTGAGATTACTAAATGGGCAGGGCCAGTTCCAACCACGGGCTGCACCCACACCCGTGGAGAGGGACCGGATAGTGAAGGAAGCCGATCACCGGGCCGGGCCAAGCACCCCGAAAAAATCCGGGACCAGACCCGAAACGCGAACCCGGATCCTTCTGCGTGGCACGCCAACTCGTTACCACTCGGCAAACGCGAACCCGGATCCTTCTGCGTGGCACGCCAACTCGTTACCACTCGGCCATCCGACCGCCGAATCAATCTGTTTCTAACGATTAGATTAGTATTACAATTCAATATTTACCTTTTAATTCTTGATTTATATTATGCGTTAAA
This sequence comes from Olivierus martensii, assembly GCA_000484575.1. Lineage (NCBI taxonomy): Eukaryota > Metazoa > Arthropoda > Arachnida > Scorpiones > Buthidae > Olivierus > Olivierus martensii. Next base: position 35,632 of record AYEL01082531.1, read on the forward strand.
ATTCCAAATTGTTCTATATTGTCATCTTCTCCTATTCGATAATGTTTAGCCCAGTTTCCACAAGCAAAAGTATAGAAATCTTCGCATGGATCAACTTTGTCATTCATAGAATTTAGTAACATTGCAGCTATATTTTATAAATTATAATATTAGCATCCAATTTTATACAATATTTTAAATATTAATTCGAAAAACAAAATTAATACCTGAAATATTTAATATTTATATATTTTATAATACGAATTTTCCTATTTAAATTAAAATTTTAAATTATCATCTATCCATTACTTAACAGAAGCTTTTTAATGAGATACAGATACTTGATAATTATTTAACTTGTATTCAAACAAAGTAAATTGTTTACGATGCAGAATCTATTCTATGTTGGTTGGTTGATTCCGTCGGATATGTTGCCATATCGCACCAGGGATATATCATATCTGGCGTCAGCCATAAGAATAGCCCATCACATGCTGGCCAACACACATGAAGGGGTGAATCAGATGGTTGAAAAAGGAGTTCAACGTGCTGAACCCGGACCCTTTCTGAAAAACTGAAGGTGTGGATTCAGATTTGAACCCGGATCCTCCAGGGTGTTAAGTCACAGCTTTATCACGCGTCCAAAGAACTATTCTATGAATAACGACTGTGGGCTAATTAGAAATCCATCAGGAGGTGATTAATCCACGATGGGATTGGGGATATTGTGAATAAAAAATCAGATGCGAGAATAAAACCAAAATTCTTTATGTTATAAACGACTGATTCATCAAACGATTATCTGATTGTTAATTAAATTAAAAATAAAAAATCATATGATAGAATCAACGTTTCTTTGGATAATCTACAAAAAGTAACTTTCATATTAAATATTTTACTTTTAGCCTACAATTCGAAGGAAAGTGGGACTTATCGTATTGTTTTCCTGATTGATTTTTTCTTTTGTGTATTTTCCTTAACTTCTTAATTTAATAAATTTCATGAAATTTGATAGTGATAATGTGTCATTAACAGTTATTATCAAGGATTATTTAAAATATGACAGGAGTTTCGAACTTTACAGATTATTTCTTAATACAGCCGGAAAAACATTTATTTGATTTTTACAAAATTAAGCGGGACGGTCAAGTTATTGATGATGATCTTGATGACAAACAGTTAAAGATAAAAAGTTATTAATAAACTTTATAACTGTTTAAGTAAAGCTGCGGCTTGCCACCTTGGAGGATCCAGGTTCAAATCTGGATCCCATACCTCCAGTTTTTCAGGGGGATCCGAGCCCGGTCCGTTGAACTCCATTTTTTTGTCAACAGATGACGCCACTTTCCACTCAGCAAGAGTACTAAGTGGCGGGGCGAAACAATCCCTTCTACAGGCTGCCCACTCCTGCGGAGGGGTCAGCCGGATTGTGAAGGACGGAGATCGACGGGTCGGGCACGGACCCCATGATAAATATTTTCAAGGGGTGGGACCCGAGGTTTGAACCCGAGTCCTCCAGAGTGGAAAGCCGAAGCGTTTCCACGCGGCCAATCCGGCCGACCGTTGAACTCCATTCTTCAACCATTCATACTAAATTTTTTCTTTCGAAATCGAAACACTATATTCCACTGTGTACATCCACCATTTTGTTGCATTTCGTCCAATATATGACGCGATAGAGAGCTCTGAACACCTCACGTTATTTTAGGACACCTTGTATATAAAGATAACACAATATAGATAAAAAGTAATATAAAAATATACATAAAATAAAACCTGTCAGTGCATGGGTCTATGAAAGACATGGATCATATTTTCAGCGTGCACTGACGGGTTTCTTTTCTTATATTATTTCCTTTTTGTTTTTAAATTTTTATCATTAAATACGAACATCTCCAGACAATATTTATTTATTTATTTAAAAGGTAAAACAAGCAAATTTAAACATATTTAAATATATAAATATCATATAATTTAATAAAACATATTTACTAATATACTTAATAGACTTTCATACGAAGGGCTTTCTTTCATTTTTAAATAATATTTTTATTATTAATGTAATTACATTATTATTTTCATATAGCTAACATACACTGTATTCTATACTATCCATTACAGATTGAACTTTAAATTATCAGTAAATTAAATAAGTTTTGTTATAATACATTATACATACCTGATATTGTACACTGTGAAGTCAAGCACACATTACCATCAGTCGAAGTTGGAGTTTGAAATGAATCTATAAAACATTTGTAAACATAAAAATTAAGTTACTTTAATATTTATGTTCTTATCAATTATAGGAACTATTATCAGAATAAGATTTACCTTTGTTTACAACTACTATAATTGTGGTAATTATAAAAATTAATGATATGGCAACACAAATAACAGTCGCTATTAAACATCTTTTTTCTCTTCCTGTCTGTGGTTTATACCATCTATAATTTGGGATTGAAAAACTTTTTTATTACAAAAATGTCTTTTTACAATTAATATGATAATATATATATATATTCATATCAATTTTCTATGATTTTTTTTTGCATATTTTACGCCCCTTTCCAATCAGGATGATTACTAAGGGGCGGGGCCAGTTCAACCACGGGCTGCACCCACATCCGTAGAGGGGAGCTTGATGGTGAAGGACGGGGATCACCGGGCCGGGCCCAGTACCCTGAAAAAGTCCGAGACCAGATCCGGAACCCGAACCCGGGTCCTCCAGTGTGGCACGCCAATGCGTTACGACTCGGCCATCCAGGTGCCTGTGATATCTATTAATATATACAAAGAGATATTTTTTATGATAGATATGGGGGTGATAGATATTTTTTTATTGATAATGCCCTGAATAATACAGAAACAGAAAAAGTTCGAAATACAGTACATCTCGTATTTTTCATATAGAACTAAAATCCCGATAAAAAATATTCTTTCTTCATCTGCTTGTGTAACATGTCTCGGAGCATTATTTGGCCGGATGGACGTGTGACAAAGCTTTGGCTTACCACATGGAGGATCCGGTCTAAAATCTAGTCCCACACCTCCAGTTTTTCAGGAGATTCCCTGCCCACTGAACCCCATCATTCAACCATCCGCTTGATCCCGTCATGGGTGCTGGCCAGCCTGTGATGGGTTCTATAAGTGGCCGCCGCTAAATACAGAATATACCATGAGGATATGGCGGCTTAATCTTATAATGAGGATGGATTCTCATTTAAGATTATTTTCAAATTTGTACTCTTTTGCTACGATTGATATATTCAGAAATATTTTGGAATAAATGTAATGAAATTATATGAACGGATAATTCTAAGAATTATTCGTTTTATTCGCGAAAATAATGGAAGATATTGCGATAAATTTCAATGGGGAATCTGAAACTCTAATCACACCAAGTTAAAAATGTTTCTCCGAACTTGGATCCTTTAATATTTTTTAAATTTGCTATTTTCACATTTTAGAGTAATATGAAATATGTTTATTTGTTGAATTATATTAATATTTCCTGCAATATTTTTCAAATTTTGATACTGAGATTCTCACCTTAATTATCATCAAATTTAAAAAAATGTTGCAATCAAATTTTAGATTTATGATTATATTTTAGTAACATGATATCCGTTGATTAGCAATATGAAAGAAAAGTAGATTTATAATATACAGGGGGAGGGTGAACAAAACTCATAACTTCGAAATCTCTATAGCAGAGAACTGTCTGAATGAAACAAACTGTATAGATATAAATCCATTTGTGAACATTTCGAAGCCATAACTGGTTCAGTTATAAATAAAAGCCTACATAGATGCAGATTTTATTTGAGAGAAAAAGCTGGTCTTCGATGAAAAAGTAGAAACACAACAGGCATTACTCGACCATATTTTGAATGCTGCAGCATTCATCAAGGACAAAAACAACAAATTAAACAAGTCACTTATGCGATCCATATAACTTTAATATGTATTAAGGCGGAAGATGGTATTTTAGAACTGATATTATAAACAGATCTGCTTTTCCGTTACCTTCTTTTACACTCTGAAACTATCTCGGCCGCGACAGCGCGACTGGACACGATCAAGGTAGGCACGTTTTATCGATTTTTATCTTAGAATTTTACCAAAAACCTACAGAATTTATATTTTACAAACACATAGCTATTTGTATTTATACTTATTGCCTACTTATTTATATTTTACAAATATTTTGAGATAAATAGATTTAATATTGCTTAATTATTATTGGATAATAAGTGAATCGGTTTCCATCACTTTTAACGCACTTAATCTTCTAGCACAATGGTCTCAAACTTGTTGCCCGAGAGCCGAATCGCCAAGCAATTTGGTACAGCCTGCGAAAGATCTTTTAGCTATTTCTTTAAATACATGTTACTGGTCGGAAGAATATTATAATTTAACGTCAGTAAAAGAATAATGTAAAGTTTTAAAGCATACTGTACTCAACCTGTAACTACCAACAATCTATGGTAACTATTCCCACTTTCGTTTTTGTTACTGCGCATCTGTGAATCATCCATCACGAAATTTTACCATTAAAATAATTGCACTGTTTGGGCATACCTACATATTCAAATAGTTCTTTTCACAGGTGAAAATTAATAAATCTAACAAAAGAAATCGATTGCTGATGAACATCTATAATTTTCAATGAAGTGTCATCTACATTTTTAATTTATCTCTAAGGCTACAAATTTTAGCAGATTCATCACGTCATCAGGTATCAAGTAATAGTCGAAAATAAAAAAGAATTGTTTTATAATCTCATAATTATATAATGTTATATCAATATCGTCGTAAGTAAAAATTGAAAATAATTACAAATAAATATTTTCGTTTCATTGTAATTTTGTTTAAAAATATTCGGCTTTTCACTTCCTTTCGAATTGCTTATTTAGTCTGCACACAATTTGAATTTGAGACAACTGATCTAGCGAACCTCAGTTATATACATGAATTTCATATAAACTGGATGACATTTGCATAATATATTGTTTGGACAAACAAATATCTTGCCTGATAAGATATAAATAATTTAAATCCAGTTAATTCTCTATAACAGTGTTTTCCAAACTATGGTACGTGAAAGAATTAACAAAAACATCATTTTTTGAGACTAACAAATAATAAAAAAAATAAATTCAAATTGGTATCGGAAAAAAACAGAATCAGCAAAAGGGTTATAAATACATTAATCCAGAAACTTTCTGCTGTAGCTGTTTGAAAGAGAAAACATTGATTTCTTTTAGTGATTGAAAAAGAATTGCGAATAGCGATATCTTCTATCCCGTCAGAAACATCTCAGATGTAAAAAATAAGCCAAGAACACTGTTACCGAAACAGGATATTTGTGAAAATTTAGATGAGGTTATTTTGGTTAATGTTATCATATTATTTTCTTCAATCGTCAAACAAGTACTTGCATCTAAATTTGTTGCAATTTAAATGCAACTACTTGTTTCACGATTTAAGAAAATAATATAACAATATCAACCAAAATAACCGCATCTAAATTTTCATAAATATCCTGTTTCGGTAATACTGTACTTGGCTTATTTTTTACATCTGAGATGTTTTTGATGGGATATCATTTATTTTTTAGATGAAAGCATGTTTCTGAGCGAGAATTATAACAATAATATTTATTACATCATTAAATACTCTAATTTATTTCGATCAAATTGACGTTTCTACAGAAATTTACTAAAATAATAAACAAACATAAAATATATGAAATTTGGTCGCATATTAATTAACATAAGTAACATTTACATTTATTTTCTTTTTTTTTCAAAATTGTGTAAACGATGGATATAATAGAGACATTTCTACAGAAGAGGATCATCATCTTCTAAACCTTTTAAATTTAGCCCAATTGGGCCCAATGGTTTTAAAATGAACTATTCTGAATTTGGTCAAAATCGGTTAAGCGATACGATATGTAAAGGCATTTATGGGAATCGGATTCCCCTTTCCCCCCTCTATTTTGACCCGATTGTGCTCAAATTTTCAGGGGATCTCGAGTAAACTAAGAAACACCTATATTCCAAATTTAATCGATATCGGTTAAACGATGCGACTGTAGAGGTGTCTGCATAGGAGGAGGAGAAAAAGAAGAAGAAAAATGACGCTTTTTTGTCGATTTTTACAATTTTTAAACCGCTCTAATTCTATTATTAATTGGATACGAATCTTCAAATTTAGCAATGTATATCTTATTGAATACTTTTCTCAAATGTAATTGTCAGATTAATAATAAACATCACACTTTTATAAGACTCAGTCGTGTCAATTTTAGTTTTAGCTATTTTATTTTAAAGTTTTGAATTGTGACTGTATTTTAGTTATTTTTTGGTTTCTATCACTCACCATTTCAGTGATTGTGTGATTGTTGTGAGATTCTGTTTTAATTTTATTCCGTTGTTGTGTGATTCTGTTTTAATTTTTATTTTACGCTCAAGTTCATTGCATTTGTGAAATGAGTGAGAAAAAACATAGAATAGAAAATGAAAATCGAGTATATTAGTAGCGGTGGGAAAATAACTTTTTTATAACAAATCACATGGGTAAACTGCTTTGTTTAACCAACCTTTTCCTAAGTTTTGTGAGTTTGGTCGGAAAGTAATCTCAACGTTTGGTAGTGCTTATTTGTGTGAAAGTGCATTTTCTAACATGAAGATAGTTAAGACTATCGGTAATACTATTCTTGACTTATCTTTTTACATATGAGATGTTTTTGATGGGTTATCATTTATTTTTTAGATGATAGTTATTTAATTATAGTTTAATGATATGATCATAGAAGAGTTCGTGATGAAAAGACCCCTACTTTATTCTTTTTAGCTGTATTTTTCATAATGGCTTAACTAACATATGTAACATTTATATTTAGGTTTTTTCAAAATTGTGTAAATGATAGAATATAATAAAGACATTTCTACTGAAGAAGATCATTGTGAAAAGCAGTTAAACAATGTAATATATAGAAAAAAAATCTATGGAAAACAGCAATTGCCATCTTTATTTCAGCCCAATTGTGCTCTAACTTTTAGAGGATCTGAAGTAATCTAAGGAATACCTACTTTCCAAATTTCATTGATAACGGTTGAATGAAATGAGAAGTAAGAGTTAGTGATAAACAGGCTTTCTACTTTATTCATTTTGGTCCTATTGGGCTGCACTTCATTATCTGATAAAAAGAACTGTTCTTTATTATTTTTAGCCCTATTGGGCTGCATTTTTCACAATGGTTTAATTAACATAAATAACATTTACATTTAGTTTTTTTTTTTTTTTTTTCAAAATTGTTTAGATGATATATTTAATACATCATTAATTACTTTATTTTTATTTCGATCGAATTGACGTTTCTAACAGAAATTTACGAAATTTGGTCGAAATCGGTTGACTGATATGACTATAAAAGAGTTCGTGATAAAAGTACACTACTTTATTCTTTTTAGCCCTATTGGACTGTATTTTTCACAAAAGCTTAATTAACATAAATAACATTTACAATTAGTTTTTCTTTCAAAATTGTGTAAACGATAGGATATAATAGAGACATCATTTCTGCAGAAGAGGATCATCATCTTCTAAACCTTTTAAATTTAGCCCAATTGGATTAAAATTCCCAAAAGGTTTTAATTAAGCTAGGTAATGCCTATATTCCAAATTTGGGGAGAAGTGGTTAAACAATGTAATATATAGAAAAAATCTATGGAAAACAGTTGAATGATATGACTGTGTAGAGTTCATGATGAAAAAAACCCCTACTTTATTCTTTTTAGCCCTATTGGACTGTATTTTTCACAATGGCTTAATTAACATAAATAACATTTACGTTTAGTTTTTTTTTTTTTTTAAATTGTGTAAACGATAGAATATAATAGAGACATTTCTACAGGAGAGGATCATCATCTTCTAAACCTTTTAAATTTAGCCCAATTGGATCAAAATTTCCAGAAGATTTTAATTAAGGTATGTTATGCCTATATTCCAAATTTGGTGAGAAGTGGTTAAACAATGTAATATATAGAAAAAATCTGTGGAAAACGACATTTGCCATCTTTATTTTAGCCCAATTTTGCTCTAACTTTTAGAGGATCTGAAGTAATTAAGGAATACCTACTTCCCAAATTTCATCAATATTGGTTGAGACAAGAAGTAAAAGAGTTAGTGATAAACAGGCTTCTTACTTTATTCATTTTGGTCCTGTTGGGCTAGAAGAGGACATCATCTTCTAAACCTTTTAAATTTAGCCTAATTGGGTCAAAATTTCCAAAAGATTTTAATTAAGCTAGGTTATGCCTATATTCCAAATTTGGTGAGAGGTGGTTAAACAATGTAATATATAGAAAAAATCTATGGAAAACGGCATTTGCCATCTTAATTTTATTGGACCAGGTGCAGAAAAGAAACTATTGAAGAGAGATGCAGTCCCTTCCATATTTGACTTTCCAAGCTATTTAATAAAAAAGAAGAGTTCCAGAAGAATATTGGTCAGACCAGCATTGAATTTCTCAACTCGGGTTTGTTTTGCAATTTACATATACTGATAATCATATTTACAAATACTTTGCGATTATGCAATGAAATACATTTATAATTTGAAAAGTTTTAATACTCTGGTTTTTTCCTTATAGAATGAAATATCACAAGTTATTGACATGAGAGAGTATGACAACTCAAATGGGAGCAGTGAGGTACAATAATTTACAGTAGTAGCATTGAGGATAAAGATGAAGAATCTGTAGCCAATGCTCAGAAAAAGGAAAATGAAAAATCAGTCAATGAAGAAACTTATAAGTAAATACAAATTGTGCAAATTTTAATACTTCACAGTACTCTGTATTTGAGTTCAGATCAAATCATCAATGTTTTTATGATGATAAGAGTATACTCTCAAATGATACAGAATTAAAGATTAAAGAATTATTTCCCAGATTAATTTGCAATACCTATAAGAAATTTCAGAAAATATTGCAGGATATATGATTAAGAAATTAATGAGGCATCTTACATATAATAAGGAAACATTCTTGTAAAATCACCATTTGAAAGTAATCACATTTATATATCCAGCAGGTATTTTATTAATAGTGTAAATAGGCCTTGTATTAGCATCAGATGAAGTAATCATTCAGACTCCTCATAGTTCAGCATGGACTGATGAAAAATTCAATTTCTAAAAGGATAACAAGATCAGCAGCTGTAAGACGACAAGTGAATAAGGCAATTCTTTTCAGTAATTATAAAGAAAGCCTTATTAAATTTAAAATAATGTTGATTTAATAATGCTAGGGTTATCGACTATTATTTGGTATTAATAGTGTAATTATTCTCTTACTTATTGTTTGAGCATCTTTTAATAATCTTTGTCAAAAAATAAAATTTTATTCACTCCCTTCATTTGTGCTTGTTATTTTTTCATAACAACATTTTCTTTAGCAAATAAATAGTTTAAATATACAGTATGTAATATTGCTTTTTTTCTTAATTCATCCTCCATGGCCTTTAAATCTATTTTTATCCTTCCTGGAAACATTAAATGATTAGGAAAATGCAAAATTTGGAGTCAATAAAATAAAATCAATAAAAATATAACAAAATATATTTTTATTGATTTTATTTATATAAAACATTAGTATTTGACTCATATAGAAGCCTAATTAATGGAATATGAGGAAGCAAAAAAATATATTAGCTGATGGTTACTTATAAAAATTTGTAAATCTGATTATTATTATTATTATTTTTTTTTTTTTCAGTTTTATAAGCTATAAGATATAGAGATTTAGAGAATTTTAAAATGATCCATAATATACAGCTAGATATCTTTGTGCAAACGTTTAGTTTTTCAAAGTGAATTTATTTAAAACGTGATTTTGTTGCAGTCATTTCAGGAAAATTTTTTTGAATTGATACAGAATAGCTGACTGAATAAGCTTTGTACACCATTACTGCAAGAGTAAATTAACTGCGACAGTAAATTAGAAAAGATAGAAATGTCGTAAATCGAAACGCTCATAATTCTTACCTCAGATTTTTTCTGTTGAACAATGTTTTCTTCCAAAATGTTTATAATATAAAAAATTGAATATGTTTTATCAACATTATCTTGAAACTTTTTTATGGATAACATATTGACATATCAGAGCGTTTACTCTTTTTAAAAATTTGGATAATTCATAATTTCGCATATTATCGAACCATACAATCATAATAATATTAAAAAATGATAATTTTTTCAAAAATATATTTTTTCCATATAAGGAAACTAAGTATTTATTTGATATTACTAAGCGCTTTGATCACTAAGCTGTTAATATAATGACATAATAAGCCTCTCAATGACACAATTCCTAGCTAATATGAATGCGATTGTTCAAGATTTATTCAATAAATGCAATAAAGAGAAAAACTGCATAACCGTTCTTAAAAGTAAAGAAAAACTATCTCAGAATGTCTGAAAGCGTGAACCGCAGGGATGGTATTAATACATCGATATATTAATAATATAAGGTAGATGTAGATGTAGGAAGGGGGGAACTTTCTCAGCCCTAGCACTGCGACCACTAAAGGTCTATTGTGCACCCCCAACAGAATCATCCCAGTAGTAGTACTGTCTTAATCATATCTTCCTCGATGGGACTATAGCAAACTCTTCTGGTGTAGGAAAATATAATCCAAGAAGATCATACCTTAGCCAAGAAAGGGCCACAGATTCACACAAAATGTGAAGAGGAATTTCATCCTCTACTGACATCATATACAAGTAAGGCTATTAGCAATCCCAATTAAATGAAGATGTCTTCTAAGATGACAGTGCCCAGTAAGGAGCCCTGTAACAATCCTAACTTCATTTTTATGCAGTGACAGCAACTCTAGTTCTCTGAACAGAAGAGCCCGAAATGAGAGCTTTCGCCTGCCTAAGACCAGGAGTAGACCTCCAGTAAATGAGATGCTGGGCTGTCAAACCGTCCCTGACAACCCGCCCAAATGCATCAGATCTGATGCCCAGGACAGGCTCAGGTCTAATAAAGGGAGGAGAAGCCCCTTCCTTGGCAAGCCCATTAGCAACCTCATTGCTCTCATCTCCTTGTGCCCAGGCACCTAAACAAGTTGCACTCTGTTCCTGGTAGCCAGTTCCTCAATGAGAAGAAGACATTTGCATACAAGCTTAGAAGCAAAGCTGGAATTATCAAGTGCTTTAAGAGCAGCCTGACTATCAGATAGGATATGAATGCGTTTATTGACATATCTCCTATCAAGGTTAATTTTAACATATGCAGAAATCGCAAAATTTCTGCCTGGAAGACAGTGGCAAACTGCCCAAGGAGATTGGAATAATTTATGACATTCCCGTCCCCTCGCAGTAAACCCCAGTCCCAACACCAGTGGTGGTTTTAGAACCATCCATGTACCAGACCAAACCACTCGATATTGCACCCAAATCCCCCTCCCCAGCCCTCCAAACTGGGAAAAACAACAATGAAGGGCCGGAAGAAGTTAAATCTAGACACCATGTAATCCTTAACCATCTCAAAAATGTTATAGTGTAATCTGTCCCATTCAAAAGATAAATTCTCCACTTTGTGGGTTCAAGAAATTCCTCTCCACAAAATTGGAACCTATAATAACCCTCCCAGGTGCTTGCCTCAACAAACAAATGCAAAGGAGGAATACCCAAGAGGACCTCGAGCAGCAGCAGGAGCATAGTCTTCATAACCCCAGTGATGCTCAGACAGGTCAACCTTTGAATTTTCCAAACTTCAGTTCTGCAGGTCTTAAAACTCTTCGCCACCAAATTATGGCAGCATAGGTAATAATGGGTCTCACAACCATGGTATATATCCAATGTAACAGCACTGGTTTAAGACCCCAAGTCTTACCCAAAATACCCCTACAAGCCCACAGGGCTTTACAGACTTTTCCAATAATATACTCTACATGAGGCTTCCAAGTCAATCCCTTGTCTAACATAACACCAAGGTATTTGACTGGTTAGAAAACTGCGAAGAATGACGGTTCCCCGCCAATTGTCTTCTTCGTGTAAAAGGTACAATAACAGTCTTAGCTGGATTAACAGATAATCCAACCCTATTACACCACTTAGAGACTGTATTGAGAGCTATCTGAAAGACCTCAGATACAGTCCTGAGAAATTCCCCACTAAAATGATGGCTATGTCATCAGCATACCCAACAGTGAAGAAACCTTTCCTATTGAGTAGAGTTAAAAATTCATTCACCACAAGGCACCAAAGAAGTGGAGAAAGTACTCCCCCCCTGCGAGCAACCCCGTCTATGAGAATCTTAACTTCCTCATCATAGAGTGTGCTATAAACAACTCTATGCTTCAGCATAGAGCCAATCCAACAAATAATTGTTGAACAGACTCCATGTCTGCTAGCAGCAAGGCTAATTTGCTCAAAAGAAGTTGAGTCAAAAGCCCCTTGGATATCAAGAAATACTCCTAATGCTTGTACCCAACAGATCTCTCAATGAGCGACACAACCCCATGGAGAGCATTTTCCGGTCGATTTGCCAGACTGGTAGGCAAATTGACTACAGCAGAGAGGCGTCTTTAATAAGGCCCCATCCCTAACAAATCTATCCACCAGCCTTTCCAACATCTTCAATAACAAAGATGTCAATCTGATTGGACGATAAGACTTAACCTCAGTGTAAGAATTACACTCGGACTTAGGTATAAAAGAAACTATTACCTGTCTCCAGGATCATGGAATATAGCCAAAAGCCAGATAGGCCCTGAAGACATGGCATAAAGGAGAGGCCAAGATGTCAATCCTTATTGTAAAACCACTATCAAAATACTATATGGTCGTGCAGACTTGAAGGGCTTAAAATTACTTACAGCCCATTTAATATTTGATTGATCACCCCCTCTTAACAAGATGCCAGTTCTCCCTCATGGCATGATAAACACGTCAATCGACGTCGGACTATACCTATAGACAGGATGAACCCTCAATGAAAGTAGACCCAGGAAAGTATATTCGAAAGAATTCCGTTCAGTGCCGACCGTTATCAATTTCCGCGTGCAAGCCACGGGCCAGCCATTTTTGTAAATCTATTACTGGCATATTAATTTAAATATATATTAAAACTATAATCACCATCTAATGAAGAAAATTATTATTGCTTTAATAAAAAATACTAGAGTAAAGAGATGATCATGGCAGTTTTATATCTATAATTTTATTGGAACAATATTTTCTCTTTTGATTGAATTTTTTTGAACAAATCATCTTTTCATATTTTCATTATCCAAGTATAGTTTGGGCAAAATCATTAAAAAAATTAATATGTTTCCATATTTCATATGTTTAATTTTTATTTCATATTACAGTAAAACTTCAACAGTCCTCTATTTAAGGCTTTAAAAATCCAATAATATGACATAAAAGTTGACAAATGAGATTTGGCAAAAAGTATTTTTTATTTTTATTTTTTTAATTTTTAGCAGATAACAATAATAACAGAAATGAATTACTTTTATTGTTATGTTTCAGTATAATAGAATACTAAAATAATAACTCTTATATTCTTAATACAGGTAGGTCTCGATTAGTGCGAGTTCAAATAATGCGATTTTGATTAGTGCGACTTATAAAAAAATGATACATTTTTCAGTTAGTGTGAGCAAATATTCAATTAATGTGAGTTGTAAGCACGAGCAAATATTCGATTAATGAGAGTTTATACCGTTTTTCAGTTAGTGCGAGCAAATATTCGTTTAATGCGAGTCACCGTTTTTCAGTTAGTGCGAGCAAATATTCGATTAATGTGAGTTGCATCGTTTTTCAGTTAGTGCGAGCAAATATTCGATTAATGCCAGTTGTAAGCATAGACCAGTGAGTTCGAATAATGCGATATTCAATTAGTGCGACTTATAAAAATGATACATTCGAATAATGCGATATTCGATTAGTGCGACTTATAAAAATGATACCGTTTAATTTCGATTAGTGCGACTTATAAAATTGATACCATTTTTCAGTTAGTGTGAGGAAATATTCAATTAATATGAATTGTAAGCATAGACCAGTCTTACTAACAAAGCTCTGCCTCCTTTTATGATGTCAATTAAATAGTCTATCACTTAAAACAGAAAACAGCAGTGTTTTAAAAAATAGATACTTTAATATGTGAAATACGTTCAGATACATTCAACTTCAGCACCATACAAATCTATAGACAACATTTTCTATAAATTTGTATGGCATGGAAGTTAAATTTATCTTTGCCTATTAAAATGTCTATTTTTTTAAAACATTGCTGTTTTTTGCTTTGGTGTTAGACTGTTGAGTACAGCAGACGGTTCTTTTCCGTTAGCCGGGCGCAAGAAAATAGAAGATTCGCCACCCACCGACTAGTGTATAAAATACAAATCGACAATTCCGTTGTGTTAAAGATTCACTCCAAAAAACTATACATTACAGAATTCGCTTGCGCCTGGCTAACGGAAAAGTACCCAGCAGACATATTGAATACTTTTTGAGCAGACTTCAATAAAACACAAATCACAGCATCAGCAAGTCAACATTGCATTTAACACATTTCTTCCTAGGAAAATCAATTTATAGACTATATTTTACAATATTTTATTTAGTAATTATTATATTTTAAATTAATGCTTTCATGATGGTATATTTTTATTGCTACCTACTGAGAAAATAGAAAATTGATAAAATCAAGATAATTTTAGAAATTGTTAATAAAGTGGTATTAATAACATAATTTAAATAAATTGCATTGTATAATCTGAAGCTACACTGTACTTTCCTTTAGGCTAATCATAATAATTGTTTTTATAAATGTCAGTATTTTCTATTAAATAGCAAAAATTTTAAAATATTAATACATAAGAAAATTTAATTTTTCAATATAATAAATTTTAAAGATTATATTATCTATCAAATAAACAATACTTTTATAAATAAATTTTGTTTTCTTTCTTTTTTATAATTATAAACAACTGAGTTCTGCTGCTTCTAAGTTATTAGTATATGTAGTGTATATTATATATATCTAATAATAAATTAGTGTATTTATCCTGCTTCAAGTACTTGTGATTTCTTTTGTCAGTAGAAGCAGCGGAACTCAGTTGTTTATACTTGTTGTGATTTCTTATAGTTGTAAGTCTTTTACTAATTTAAAATAAGGTTTATAATAAAATTTATTTATTCAGTGTGAATATAGTAAATTTATTGTGTTTTTTTTTTATTTTTGAAATTTGCAATTATATTGAATAAATACCATGTACAGGGTGTTTTTTCACACCACCCTTTTTTCTCGGAAACGCGATGACATAGGAAGTAGGGTAAAAATTTTGATTACCAAAGTATATATGAAGAATCGAATGGGTATTATAAAAATTTTCTGAGCCCATTGGAAGTAGGGGCACAAGGGGTGAACTTTGAAATCTCCAATGGAAACATATGCCGGACACTCCGATTTGAAAGAATTTATGCTTAAAAACAAGCCCTCCCATCGCATTAGATATTATGTTGTATTAAACATATTCTATTTTTCATTTTTTTGTAAGATTTGTTCAATTATATTAAAAAATATTTCACCCTAATAAATATATATGTTTTATGAATAAGAACTTTATGCAAAATATGGTATATTGTTGTAGTATTAAATTGTAAGTAGAAAGTATTTATATAATTAGACTTCTATAAAAATGAGGAAGTGTACCAATTTTTATGAATAAAGAGAGGCACAGACACAGAAAGCTTGGAAATTATTATTCTAGAGATTCCAATATTATTTTTATATAGTTCATTCAGATTATACAAGGTGTTTCTTACTACTAGTACTATCCTTTTTTTCTCGGAAACGCGATGAGATAGGAAGTAGGAGAAAATTTTGATTACCACAGTATATCCGGAGAATCGAACGATCATGGTAAAAATTTTGTTGGTTCACTAGAAATAGGGGCACAAGAGATCAACTTTGAAATCTTCAATGAAAACGTATGCCGATTTAGGCATAATTGGATAGAATTGTGAAAATTTAAACAACTTTTGAAAATTTTTTAATATCACCTACTGATTGTGAGATAGCACAATAAAAACATGCCTCCACATGTATCAGTGATTGGGCTATTCTAGCAGTAAGAAGAAGAATCTGATATAGGTTCAAGCAATAAGAAGAAGAATTTGATAGAGACATCTGTGTACATTGTAGAACATTATTGAAGCAGCAAAATACAGTATTATACAGATTTAAGGCCAGTTTGCATATTTGGTGATAGTACTCGAACTGCAGGTGCGACAAGTCTTTTGCCATCACAGTTCAGCATGGAGTCATACTCAAGAACAAGGGTTTCTCAACTTGTTTCAGCTCTTATGAGTGTCATGGATGTACACAGATGCCCTTGTCAAATTCTTCTTATTGCTTGAATAGCCCAATTGGTGATACATGTGGCAGCATCTTTTTTTTTTTTTTTTTATATCAGAACAAGGGTTTCCCGACTTGTTTCAGCCTTTTATGAGCACCATGGATGTACACAGATGCCCTCTTTCAAATTCTTCTTATTCTTACTTCTTGAATAGTCCAATCTGCGGTACATGCGGCGACATATTTTTTTGATATCTCACAATCCTTAGGTGATATTAAAAAACTTTCAAAACAAAAGTTGTTTGTTTTTCACAGTTCTAGCCACAATTAGTTTTCAAAACAAAAGTTGTTTGTTTTTCACAATTCTATCCAATTATGCCAAAAAATATTAAAAAACTTTCAAACAAAAGTTGTTTGTTTTTCACAGTTCTATCCAATTATGCCAAAATCGGCATTGGTTTCCATTGGAGATTTCATAGTTGATCCCTTGTGACTCTCCGATGGTATAAGGATCCGGTCTGAATAGACTGAGATTGTTATCTGTTACAATTTTACTAAAAAGTTTCGTTTTCCTGTCAATGATGAAGTAATGAAAAACTTCGCTTCCATCAGAGGAAGCAAAAACTTATCTAAATCTTTTGTCAATTTCTAAAAGGGGAAAAGAAGGTAGATCGACGCGGAATATCAACCTGTGAGATCACCTTCCTGATTAATCACATCTTCTAACTGAAGGAAATTCGGTATCTGCACGATAGATGCGTCCATATGGACCTTTGCTATTTAAGTGCAGGAGAAGGAATATGAAATCAGAGGAATCTAAAGATTTTCTCTCAATGAAGGAGAAGATCCTCATCCCAAGGAAAATATTCTCGTCCCAAAAGAAGAGAAATCAACTAGATCCTTGTCCAAAGTAGAAAGATGTCCCTCCTCAACGAAAGAACAAGATCTCCGACATCTAGTACCACCAATAACTCAAATGTTTCTACATCTCTAAAGAACTAAAGAACTATATTTCATCGAACAAGAAGAAATAGTGCTCTCTTGTCAAGAACCAGAAGCAGGTATTTATTCTCCTGTAGCAATGCCATTAAGCCTAATGTTGCCGGATCTAAGATTGTAAAGAGTCTCTCTCTCAATAAAATGGAGTCTGATCATTACACTATAGTCTCTGAGTCATTCTCCCATCCTTACTGACAAGCCACATACTGCTCGTAGGCTCACACCTGTTTGTTTAGTGTCACATGCCGACATTATGTATCCAATTATGCCCAAATCGGCATATGTTTCCATTGAGGGTTTCAAAGTTGACTCTTTGTGCCCCTACTTCTGACGGGCCCACAAAATTTTTATGATGCATATTCAATTCTTCGGATATATTTTAGTATTAAATTTTTTCTTTCTACTTCCTTTCTCATTGTGTTTCCGAGAAAAAATGAGTGTACCACTCATTTTTTCTCGGAAACACAGGGTTCATACAGGGTTCATACAGGGTGTTTCTTACTACCCGTACCGGGTAGTAAGAAACACCCTGTATATACAGTACATTCTTGATTAACCAAGTTGCAGAATGAATTACCCTGGATAATCCACAAAATATTCAAAACGTTTGAAGTTTAGGACAATGCGCATTTAATATTGAAAGATAAATTAATTACATACATACTTAAAACTTATATCCAAAATATCCTATAATTTATTGAAAAAGGAATCAAGAAATCGGTTTAATTGCAATATTTATAATTTAATACCAATTTTTATCACTATAATCTTTTAAGATATAATATATAATTTAATTTGTGAAGTTTCAAAATCTTTCAGATAGTCCATCTATAATTAACCGTCACTTCCGAGTTCCGGATAGTCGGGAGTGTGCCAATTATTATTCATTCACAAAAATATGTGAAATAGTAACCGATAATTTTGAATTTTCAACAAAAACAAGTATAAAATTAAGTAATAGAAAACATCTACTGATCGACTGATCGATATTAAGTTACTTGATAAATAAAACTGATGTAGAAATATAATCACAGTAAACACTAATCTCATATTTATTTAACAAAAAATTTTTGGAATTCGTTAATGATTCAACTGTTTTTGATGATTGACTCAGAATCTGTTTTATTAATTATTTATTCAGTTAACATAAATGATAACTGAAAATCGGCATAGTTTTCTAGTACAGTAAAACTGCAAAAATTCTGAGACTTTTGCTGTACTAGTAAAGTTGATTGGGGATTTAGATGTACTGTATTTTTTTATTTTCCGGATAGTCGGCGAGTACCTACTTTAAAAATTCAAATTAAAAAAAAAATTGAACTTTAATTTAAAGTCCAAATTTTAATTTAACTCTAAAGACCAGTTCACACTTACAGAAAAGTACTACGTAAAAATAATCCAGAAAGGGAAAATTTTCGTATAAGCGGTGTAGAAAGTATCTGGAATATAAAGTCGAGCAACTTTTAACTTTTCCGTAAAGGGATCCGGAAAAAAAATGTTTTAAACTAATAGCGCACCGTCGAGAGCGATATCATACGTGACGCATACAATCGTGGAATGAAGAAATATTTTAAACTTTGTAAGGCGAGAGGCCGAAGAATCGAGATATAATTTTGAACGTGTGACGTCAGAAAATAAGTGCCAATAGCTAGTGCTTTTGAAATTCTTTTCCGGATTAGGTGGGAACACACCGCATTCAACGGACGAAACCATCCGGAAAAAATATATATATTCCGTATACATAATTATTTTCCGTAGCTGCTATTCCGAAAGTGGGAACCGGACCTAAAAAGTTTAAATTTTCAAATTCTTCTAATTCCGTATTGCTGACATCCGGATTTTCGGACTCTTAGAGCCGTTTTCACTTATGGAAAAGTATTACGTAAAAGTAATCCTGAAAGCAGTACATACATTCTCGGAAATATAGGTTTGAGCAACTTTTAATTTTTCCGTAATGTGATCCGGAAAAACAATATTTTAAATCGATAGCATACTGTTGAGAGAGCGACGTCATATGTCACGCACACAATCATGGAATGGAGAGAATTTTAAGCATGGAATCCAAGAGGACGAAGAATCAAGAAATAATTTTGAACGTGTGACGTCAGAAGACAAGTGTCAATAGCTGCTGCTTTTAAAATTCTTTTCCGGATTATATTAGGAACACACTGAATTTTACGGACGGAAACCATCCGGAAAAAGAAAATATATTCTATATACCGGTACGTAATTATTTTCCTTAGCGACTCTTACGTAAGTGGGAACCGGCCCTTTTTGCAGTTAAAAATTTCAACGATAAGTTACCCTCCAATCCACAAAGTGCGAAAGTTACTTTCGTTCATAAAATTAATATTTTACAATGCCAACGATAAGTTCCCCTCCAATCCACAAAGTGCGAAAGTTACTTTCGTTCATAAAATTAATATTTTACAATGCTAAATAAAACATTTTCGAAATATTTTGCGTAATTATATTATTAAAATCTTACCGTTTAGAAGCATTATTGTCATCCATAGTTAACTCTATAGTTGCTGTATTAATGTCACAAGTAACACTCATAGCGAAACGAATTAAATTTTGAAAATCACACTGTAAAAGATGTTGAAATATCTACAGTAGTCGGCTAAAAAATGTTTCCAGCTAACTGAATTCAACTGTAATTTTCACAATACTGTAATATATATATATATATATATATATAACCCAAACAACCTTATTATATCGTGATTATTGTGCTGTTCTAGAGCTTACAGAATAAAGAGCTTTCTGTAGGTTCAAATTTGTCAACTTAAAAAAATATATACTTACAAAAATGGTATGCTAAATATTTACAATTATCAAATATCAATATGTTACATCAAATTTAGTATAAATATTACTGCTATTTCTTATTTAAGTATAGATTTATTGTAATTTTGTAACATATGAGAAGGAAAAATTATGAAGTTTTATAATCTAAACGATTTTTTCAGTAAAAGGCATTCAACTCATACCTCGAGTTTCGGCTTTTCGACTTATAGCCTTTTTGGACTTATATGGTCGATTATAAGGGAATCGAGGAGATTTTTTTACCCGAAAAATATGGAGGTTCTAGCTGGGGCTTTTTCCTCCGAATACGAGTTTGGTACGAAATTTGGTTCGAGGCAGGCGTGCCTGCCCGCCGGGCAGTCCGGTATCCGTATGGGGGTCCCATCGCAGACCCTAGGGGCGGATTGGTGCACCGCCAGCAGTCCCGGTTCCGTGTAGAGACCCGCGAATGAGACCCAGTGACGGACGCGACAACCACCAAATGGTAAGAGATGACCCCTTTAGTCACCTTTTACGACACGCGGGGTCGGACGGTGGGAATATTCTAATCCCTTACCCACAGGGGAAATCGAGGGGATCTACAATTTTTGTCCCTTATAACCGATTGTCCTTATATCCGACTGCGCAAGAAATCGGCGCGTCGTCGGGTGGGCAAACATTGAAGAGTTTTCAACTAGGGCTATTATATCGGTTTGAACCGAATATCGGTTATTTGAGTTGTGTAATTATTCGATTACCGGTTATGGATCTGCGGTATACATAAAATGGGGAATAATTAATACTACATATTACCCGCTCATATAATAATTCATATAAATATAAATATTTAATCTCATAAACTTGGAATATAACTCTCCTTCTTCTTCTTGAGTTTTTTTGTATATTTTACGCCCCCTTTCCAATCAGGGAGATTACTAAGGGCGGGGAGTCTCAACCACGGGCTGCAACCACACCCGTGGAGGGGGACCGGATAGTGAAGGACGGGGATCATCGGGCCGGGCCCAGTACCCCGAAGAAAACTGGGACCAGACCCGGGACGCGAACCTGGGTCGTCCAGCATGGCACGCTAACGCGTTACCACTCTGCCATCCGGCCGCCCTTCTTCTTGGGTTATTGGAGTATAACTCTAAAACTTCTACGAACTTATATAATAAATTATTAGATGGCTCCATCTTTAGTGTAGAACGCCACCTGCGGATTTCGTCTTTTTAGAGGAACTACAATTTTGATTTAATTTGTATTCATTAATTTTTAAATTATTAATACAAAAAGCAACAAATTGACTTTTTATGATGTTTTTATTATTTTTAAACAAATTACACTGATGGCGGAAGAGGAAAAGCAGGACGAAAAGCAAGTCATCACAAGGAAGAGTACAGAAAAATAAAAAAATTTTCTGTTTATAGTCGAATTTTCCATTATATCCGAATCCACTATATCCGACGAAAAATACAACAAAACAGATTTTTCGCCGAAACCCGATGGGTTTGTCCCGAATACCAGAATTTCCCTTATATCCGACTCCCTAATAACCGGATACAGTCCTAATATCCTCCCTAATACAGTCGATTTTCGCTTTCGCGATAGTTACGTTCCGTAAATTGTTCGCGAATACTGAATTAGGGAATAGTGAACCATTATGTCTATGGGAACTGTAGAGTTAGGTTCCTGTGAATTTTTCTTCTCAATATTTTCATACTTAGTTTGTGTGTGTTTTTCTGCTTACAGACACCTTACTTAGTATGTATTACATTACTTACAAATAATTACTATATACAATATATATAGTACAATATATACAATATATTGTACTATATATTGTATATATAGTACAATATATATATATATATAGTACAATATATTGTACTATGTATTGTATATATCAGTGGTTCTCAACCACTGTGCCGCGGCACACTAGTGTGCCGCCAAATCTTTGACGGTGTGCCGCGAAAAATTAAGAATGAATTGTATGTATGTAATTGTATGAATCATAATTATATGTATAGTGA
This sequence comes from Olivierus martensii, assembly GCA_000484575.1. Classification (NCBI taxonomy): domain Eukaryota; kingdom Metazoa; phylum Arthropoda; class Arachnida; order Scorpiones; family Buthidae; genus Olivierus; species Olivierus martensii. Next base: position 57,821 of record AYEL01082531.1, read on the forward strand.
AACGTGGTTGGCTGGATATCCCTTTTGCAATCTAACACTATCGATACTTATAAATAGGGTATCATTAGAAAAATCTAAACCTCGAATTTCTGCGACAGATAAAATTTTTGTCTTTATTCATAATTTTAAAATTATGGAATAAAAATTAAATTAAAATTATAGTTTCGCTAAAAAAGTCAAATTCCGAAGGTGGCGCTATAACTTAATGAGAGCCGCCATTTAATGATTCAGTGTAAGACTGTCTGTAATCTGAATGTAATAAATAAGAATAAATACAATAATCTGTTAATAAAAGTTTGTTATTAAATCTAAATTATTATTTAATTGTTAATAAAAATTTGTTGTTAAATCTAAATTATTATTTAAAATATTTAGGTGGCCCGCCAAATTTTAAAATATTAAAAAGTGTTCTTCAACAGAAAAATGGTTCTCAACAGAAAAAAGGTTGAGAACCACAGAAATAAGCATATAAAACACACAAACATCCAATTTTAAAATATTAAAAAGTGTTCCTCAATAGAAAAAAAAACTGAGAACCACTGGTATATATAGTATATATACAATAAATTGTATATACTGCATACTATATACAATGTATAGTACTATGTATAGTATTATAATTACAGTATATATAGTATATATACAATATATTGTATATACTGCATACTATATACAATGTATAGTACTATGTATAGTATTATAATTACAGTAATCTTTATTTAATTTTTAAAATATAACTATGTAGTAAATAAAATTTTATTTTTTAATTAGTAGCTTTTTTTGATGTTGCAAGATGCTGACATATTGTCTTTCTAAACTGCATTGAAAAACTGCGTCAGCCTTGTCTGTTTCGCTTTTTGCCTCAGATCTTCTAAAATTTCAGCGTAAGGAGCAAATGCGCAGGATGTTAAGCGCCTAAATTTGAGATTACATTCAAGCATAGGGGAACATTCTTCTATGGGACCTGCGTACGATTTAAACAAGCTTTTGGCTTACCTACGTTCTGTGGAGTAAGCAAGAATAGGTAATGAAAAATTTTCCAGCAAACCGATTCAGAGACTACATTTGGTAATAAATAACTTCCTTTATTAGCGAGAGAGAGAGAGAGTTTACATTGGTAACAGTATTTTGCTGCTCAGCAGGAGTCCGCGAATAAGCGCGAAAGCTCCGCGAATACCGATTTATGGTTACAATAAATTTTCGCGAATAGTCGAATATACGAATACGGAATCCGCGAAGAACGCGAATTGACTAATTTGAATTTCCATTATTCTCCAAAGTTTAAGTGTTTAAATTGAAATTATGACTCTTCAGCAACATATTACAAAAAGGTTATTTTTCTCAAAATAAGACCTACAGTATTTCTTTTAAGGCCGTGATACACTGAACGCGATGCGAAGCGAAGCAAAGATAACAGAAATATTTGCATCCATGGCTTCGCGTTGCACTGCGCTGCAGCCTGTCTACATTGAAGTTACTTTTCATGTTTCGTGGATTTGCCGATAGAAGTCTTTTGCGGAGTGTGGCTCATTTGTGTTAAAAAGAAGTGATCATATATTTTCGATATTCTTTTAATTTCATTTTTATTTTTGGTTTTTCTTTTAATTCTTGTATTTCTAAAACAAATTCTATATCTGAATCCCATCAGACGGTCTACTTTCGTCATTTTACAAGTATATAAAACATTCCTTTGCTTCCTTTGCGTCTTGCCGTACCATATTGTTCGCGCGTGCTGATTGGTCAAAATTCAACTTTTTCATCTTTCGCGGGGCTACGCGTTAACTCGAGCAGGGTACATTACATTACACCTAGCGGATTACATTACAATTTCCTATCGTAGGGGTCCAATTTGCTCTTCTGGAATTAATTAGCCATTTTTACGTCAAATTGGATAGCTTGGAAAACGATAAAACTTAAATAATCCACTCCTACTGCTATTAGAACAATTAGGTGCCGCACATCCAACAATTTTATAAACAATTCGATTTAAAATATCCACTAAACTTCGGTACACTACTACTGAGACGTGTTAGCATCCAATATAGTGTGATTCAAAATGGCGGATTGTTCAGCTTGTATAGATGGAGGCTCTAAGCGTGGTTTTGACGTCATACCGCGGCCTAAAATTCGCTACCGTCCAATGTCTAGATAGATTCAAGTTTTCCGCGACGGAAAATCGGTCGAGATAACATCCACCAATGAAATCCATTCATTTTGCGATGTTGAATTGTTGGCAACCTTAATAGTCAAGATGGCGGGATTCTTTGTTATTAAATCTCATCTCTTTAATCAAAATTGCATAGAAACATTGTTCGTATTTCTTCTTATAAATGTTTTAGATCCAGCATTTTCCCTTCCTCGATTTTGTTTCAGTTTCCTCATTTACTGCAGCTGTTAATATCATTTCGTAAACAGCCAGAGTGCCTTTCATTGCTTAGCGTCCATTTTGTTTTATACGAAATAAATCATGGGAACAGCAGTAAGATTCTTGAGGAAAGCGAAGCTTTCCGCGACTGTGGGAACCCGAAAGAGGAATTGTAATCTGTGACAGTTTTTAAACGTTCCGCTTTCTACAGCAGATAGTCGGAACCATAGTATCTATATAATAAATTTATGGTGGGAATTAACCTTAATTCTTTGCGTTCGGCCTCGTTCTCGCAATGCTCTGACATTGTGTAGCAGCCAAACTTTTGTTTAACATTTGATTATATATTTAATTAACTTATTTTTTTAAAATATTTTCAAGATTGAAATCGATGGTATTATTATTATTTTTTTTTATTTTCACTTGCCAAATCGATTAACTCCATCAGTTAACAAAAATTGTGATAAAAATAACGATTACTCCAATGATATACTACCTTATGCATTTTATATATCTGTCGGGGATTGACATCTGGAGTCAACTTCTACCGCGACGAGGGTGCTATATCGACGCTTAAGTGGAAACACACGCGCTAACTTAAATGTTTTATTATCTTGTGTACATTTCCAACAAACTGGGTCAGAATACCTAGAGAATCCGGAGAATAAAGACTAAATACTGATACTCTCGATTCGTTGTGTACTACTTATACGCTTACGCTTTATAATATCGTTAGATAAAAGCAACACTTGCAATAATACGTTCTACACTGTTTATTTTAATTTATATTTTAAACGGAATTTTAAAAAATAATTTATATTATTTTATCATTTTTCTCTACTTTTTGGAGTTAATCGATTTGGCAAGTGAGCGGTTCATATATAGATTAATATACAGTTAAACTTGTTTATATTAAATAAAAAGAATATTACGTTTTATTATAGATTTTCTAAAATATTTAAGAGAAAGAAGAGAGGCCGTAAAATATCCAAGCAAATCAGTATTATATCCTGGTTCAAATTTCGTTAAACGATGTAGCGGTGAATTTCTTGTTAATATTATTGATTCATGTAGGTATTATATAAAACAACATGTAAAGATCGCGAATAAATATGGGATAAAAATAGATGAAGAAAGTTGAAGGAGATCTTTCTATAGATCATCTAAATATTTCTGAGATTATCTTTAAAATCAAGTTAATATTATTTCTGATAATATAAAATACAGTCTATTGAAATGTTTATATATTTTGGATATTGATACAATAAGTAGATAAGATAATAAAAAGAAATAAATTTTGCAAATTCTATAATATTACTGCTTCCTAGTAGACTACATTGTAGAATTCTATAAAAACAATTTAATGATGACCATAAAACAAAAAAATATGATAACACATTAAACATTACATAGCTTTACAATTGATTTTCAATAGAATATGCATTATAAATATCAGTCGCAATATAAAAAAATCAATTTAAAGTTAAAACTTATAAGATTTTATCACTATTTTAAACAAATTACTGCAGAAATGTTGCATTTTACAGAATAATAAGACAATTTTTATGTGTAGCAAAAAAATTCCTCGACTTGTTTATCAAAGGCCAAAGGCCAAAATAATGTATGTAATTTTTAATATTTTTTATTTTACCTTTTATAACAGTAATATTATTTTTATATTTTTGTAAAACTATTATTTATAAACTAGCCTATTATATGAATAGGCAACGGATATCTGGTTCAAATCCGGGTTCCCAGCAGCAGTTTTTTAGGGGAGTCCGATACCAACCCTTTAAATCCCATCCTTCAATCTTCCGGTTGATCCCACCTTGTTGTTGGCCAGCTTGTGATGGGCTGTACAAGTGGCCAGATAAAGAATAGGCCATAAAGTATGGCGGTTTAATCAAACTAACCTATTATATATATTATTTATAAAAAATTCCATAAAAACAGAATGCAGTATCGAAAGTCAAAAATATGAGATTATTTCCTATACAGACATAACATTACGTTAATTAATCAGAACTATAGATTCGCAAGTACTAAATGATTGTTTTTTCATTGAGGCATGTTGTAGTTCAATGTTTGGACCTCCAATTAACTGAAATTGATTAAAAAATCAATAGCCTACCCATAAATATATTTATTAGATTACATATATTTATAATAATATGGAATACATAGGGAGATCAATCTTACATCACGACTACAGAATATTAGCGATGAGGATTAACGGTACAGTCTTATCCAGTCGGAATCTATCTGACAAAAAGTGAAAAGTACTGCTTGAAGCTGTTTTTGAAAATACGAGCCGCTGATGTTCTCGAAGATGGAAGCGCAATCTGGAGGACTTTTGGACTTTTGTAACAGATACTGAGGAGAAAATCACTGAAGTACTTAACCCCAATACCACAGGTTTTGAAGATCACAGATAACGTCTGTTAAATCTGACTCTTCTACCAGAGCGAGTAGTTGCAGAGCGGTCGGAGAAATCGGATTGTCCATCTGCATAAATACCGTTGCAAGTGTTGATTGATCAAATGGTTTGATAATCATTGCTGATGGACTGGATTTAGAATGTCATGGTCCGAAGTAAGAAATGGCGGTTTTAGACGATCGATGCTGAACGTAGATTGTTTATCGTGCATGAGGATGGTAAAGTATCTTCTTTATCTCGTACTAATGTTGAACATCGATAGGAAAACATCGATGTTTAACATCGATAAAACCATTGAAATTAACATCGATGTTAGAAAACATCGATGTTTTTTTGTGCAATTCAGTAACAGCTGCATTGACATATTCTTCGTCTAATTTCCCAGTATTTTAACAACTGCTTTAGTTTATTAGCTAGATTCTCAATAATATACCGTTCTTTCAATATAAAAACATCCAATGCTATATTGCAAAAATTATTTTTATCATCTATAAAGTGGGCAGTCAAGCTAATGTAACTCCTCTTCTGGATGTCTGTCCATAGAGACATCCAGAATAGGAGTTACATTAGCTTATCAATTAGTTGTCAATAAGCAAAATTTCTGTTTGAGCTGTTGTTTGACTATTGATACCATATAACTATATTTATTGGAAATTAGTCTTTTAATCGTTGGTCGGGAAGGAATTTCGTACGAAGATCCTTTACGAAATTTTGAAAATCTTCACTATCCAAATACTCAATGGTTTATTGTCTTTACACACCATAAATGTAACAGCTTGATTCACCTTATTTCGCAGCTAATTCACCTGATTGAACTCCTTAATGCTCTTAAACGTCTCAGAAATTATTACTTTGTTTTCCTAGGTGAGATGATGCATCGTCAGTGTCTTGATAGTGTTTTTCTTCCTTCTCCGAGTCTTTTTGAACTCAAGAAGTTATGGGTTTGCTTTCAAAGAGGATACATTAAATTCGTGATATTACCACTAGTTTTAAGTTCTTTTGAATAAAATATGAAAAGTTGCATAATTATTTTTATTTTTGGCAAAATGTTACCACAGAAAGGTTTTTCGGAGGCATACTTACTGAGCCACAAAGGTATAAATACTTTGAAATAAAAAAAGAAACTGAAAGCATTACGAATATTAATTAAATGACGATAATAAAGTGTCTCAAATGACAAATATAAGTACTAAATCAATACTGCCAGATGGATTGCCCGATTTTCCATATGCAAAATTAAAAAATTAAATAAAATCATCGCCCATTATAAAAAAAATTCCATTTAAAAAATATTATGTAATATTACTTAACCCAAACGTCAATTCTACTATGTAAACAGAAAAAACATCGAACATCGATACCAAAACATCGATGTTCATAAAACATCGACTTCTAAACATCGATATCAAAACATCGATGTTCGATGTTCAACACTATTTCGTACTCATGGAAACAGGAATTATGTGGTGGATGAACAAAGTATTATGGATTGAATAGGTAAGTTAGATAAGTTAAGCCTGCATATCGCACGAGGGCTATACTGAATCTGTCGGCAGCCACTTATAAAGCACATCACAGGCTGGCCAACACCCATGATGGGATCAACTGGATGGTTGTAGGATGGGATTGAACGGCCGGGCTCGGACCTTCCTGAAAATCTGCAGATGTATGACCGGAATTTGAACCCGGATCCTCCAGGATTTTTTGGTCAACAGATGACGCCACATTCCATTCTCTAAAACTACAATGTGACGGGGAGAAATAAGCCCTTCCACAGACTGCCCATCCCTGCATTGGAATCAGGAGGATTGTGGAGGACAGGAATCAATGGGGCGGGCTCTAACCCAATGAAAAATATTTTCAAGAGATAGGATCGAGATTCGAACCCGTATCCTTCAGATGGGAAATCCGAAGCGTTTCCACGAGGCCAATCTGGCCGACTGGATATTCCAGAGTAGTAAGTCACAGCTTTCTCATGCGGCCATCTGGCCGACAATATGGATTGAAATGATTACATATAATCTATAATGTCGGCCGGATTGACGTCTCCATAATGTTTATAAGCTGGTGCAGAAATGATGCAAGATCGATATGAGGAATAAATGATGTGCTTAGGAATTCTATAAATATCCGGAGCGTAGTAACAATAAACCATCTCGGGCATTGTCATTGATACATTCTTTAAAAGCAAAGCAGTGACCAAAGAGGATGATGGAATGGGATTTTGTCCAATAGATGTCGTGACATCTGAAGACTCGCTTCAGAGGACGATTAAATCGTTCAACTTAACTTTTAACCGATGATTGATACTGTGTTGTGAGTATTATTTGAATTCTCAGTGTAGATGTTAAGGAAGAAAACAGATTGGATTGAAATTGTTTTCCTTGATCTGTGATGATGATAGATGGAACCCGAAACTTGATATCCAGTCCGAGATAAAAGTGCGAGCATCAATTTCGGAAGAGATGATTTAATTTGATGATATCTCGTATCAAATTTAATGAGAGAATACGTTTTCGTTTGAATAAGAAAATGTTTTCCTCGTGTTCCCGAGACTCAAACCCGGCTCCTCCAGCGTGGAAAGTCGAAGCTTTCCATGAGGCCAATCCGGCCTCAAACCAGAGATTAAAATGGGGCACGTTTATTTTTCTGATCAGAGCTCCTAACGAAAATCAAAATTTTGTTTCTAAAATGATCTACATATTTCTTCTTTTCCTGTGTATATTAAGGTTAATTAGATTACGCCGCCATATCCTCACGGGATATACTGTATCTGGCGGCGGCCACTTGTAGAGCCCATCACAGGCTGGCCAACACCCGTGGGCCATCCGGCCTTTTCCTGTGTAGAAACTGATTACGCAATTATTATTGTTATTATTTACAGGAGATTAACATGTTGATAAACAAAAAGGAATTGCTTATATTATTTAAAAACCACCACTCTATTAGGAAGCATTAGGAAGCAATTAGCCCCAATGATTAGAAAAAAAATGATTGTGACGTTAAACGACAGCAATGATCAAAATTATCATCATAGCAATGATTATTAATTTCCTTAATTCATTCTTATTTTAATAATTCATTATGTAAACCAACACAGCCAAACTTCCCCTGGCGGACAAAGTCTATATTAAATTTCTCTACGATTATTTCTGAATTAAAGCTATGGTGCCACCATCTGTTGAGTTAATAATTAATTAATAAATTTAGAATTTAGAATTATGGCGGCGCCATCTTGTAATTAATGTATAATTTTTTAATTAATTAAATATATATTATTTTATCATTTTTCTCTATTTTTTGTTTTGTGGAGTTAATCCATTTGGCAAGTGAGCGGCTCAAATATGAAATGGAAATATTCAAATTTAACTTGAGTTTTAGAGTCAGAAAGAAAGAGTTGTTCAACTTTCCCCGATTCACGATATACAGTATTATCACTTGAGTATTATATATTATTATGCTAATTGAATTAAAATTTTTGTATTATAACGATACCGAAAATATTTTTCTTTAAAAGAAAATACCATAATTTAATTAAGTCATATTTCTTAAAAATCATTGATATAAATCAATTTATGAAAGATTAAAAGTCATCAAAACAATAATGTACGAAAGATTTCAAAATATTTATTTATTATTATTATTTTTTGCAAAAAAAAAAACAAATATTACTAATGAAAAAATAAAATAATAATAATATAATGAATAATAAATTTTAGTAATACACTCAAACCTGTTTTGTGCGGGGGATAGGGACCGCATAAAAAAATATATCCTGAAACTTGGTAAGCAGCTATAAAATATATCGTTTGCAACATATTTAAAAAATTTTTTATGCGGTAAATAGGGACCGCATAAAAAAGTCCCACATACTTTTTTTTATGCGATAAATAGGGACCGCATAAAAAAGTCCCACATAAAAAATATGTAATTCAAAATCCTCAAAAACCTCATGATATAGCTAGAAATTGGTTATCCAAACAAGGAAAAATTGAATTTACACCCAGGAACATTTTTCATTCAAAAAGTATATATTTTTTTAGTACGTTAATCATAGGACGGTTATTAACTACTGTTACTAGTTGGCGCAGTGTACAAGAACAGTAATGTCGAGTGGGCCATGTGTTGGATTCTTTTTAATTTGCATGTTATTTTGACAGCCTTCTGTTGTTTCCTTTTTAAATTTTCATTTTTAAATTAATTTTTATTCATAATATGCATTTGATGGAATTTTTTTAAATCTGCCGCAAAAAAAAAATCGCACATAAACAATCGCATAAAAAAAAACTGCACAGAAAAGGACCGCATAAAAACAGGTTTGACTGCATATCATTACAAATGTTTTAGTTATTTACTAATTCCAAATAACAGCACTACACGCAGTATAGTTACAACTTTTCATTAATGCTCTACGTGTTCATAACAATGTTATAACATTAGAAAATTATATTATGCTGCTATATATATAACTTATTTATTTTTCATATTAGCACATTAATATATATAACAATGCTCTAGCAAAGCATTAACATATTCAACATATTAATTTCTTTATTTACGTTATTTCAGTTAAAAGTTTGTTACCTTTATACTAACATAGGAAAAATTGACACATCCCAGACAATTTTAAAACAGAATTCAAAGTTTTATTTTCAATTCCTGATCAAGAAAAAAATTTTTAATAGTAAACAGTGCAAAAATTTAATATGCAGAGTCATTACAACCATTAGGTTAAATTTAATCTAATTTATAAGTGATAATTTTTTGAAAATACCGTAAACTGGGGGTGTCTTAGGCCCATTAGGGTGGCTTTGGCCCAATTTTGGAAACTTGTTTCTGTTTTAAATTTATCACCAATTTTTAAAGATTTTTATTGTTTTTTGTTACATCTTTAAAAATTGGTGATAAATTTAAAAAAGGAACACGTTTCCAAAATTTGGGCCAAAGCCACCTTAATGGGCCTAAGTCATCCCAGTTTACGGTATCGAGTTTGCAAGCGGCCTACTCAAAGGACTGGTCTATTATATGGACAACCTAAAATCGTCGATTCGTTACGTTTTAACGAATTGACGTCTGTAGCCAACAATAGTTTGGTTTTCAGTTTATCTCCTAACTTAAAATGCAGAATGAACTAATGCATATCAAAAGAATAGTCAAACTTTTTCAAAATCATATTCTGATTGATTTCCTTAGAGGTATTGCATACAAATTCGAGTTTTAAACAATAATAATGTGTATTTATTATATTAAAATAAAATAAATTAGAATCATTAAAAGCTTGGTGTATTATTTGCAATTTTGTAGTCTATTCATTATCTGCAGGGGGCGAAATGTGCTGGGGGCGAAACGTGCTCAGGGCGAAGTGTAGGGGGCAAATTGTCGGAGGCAAAATGCAGGGGACGAATTTTCCAGACCCCGTTAATCACATTGACTTGTGAACGGCTTAGTTGAAGATACTTGTATTTATTTATTTATTTTTTTTTTAGGAGATCTTTAATCTCACTCTTATAAAGTATATTTATAGTATATTTCATAAACAAATTGTAGGAAGCATTTAGAAGAAATATTATTATTTTTTTTTTTAGGAGATCTTTAATCTCACTCTTATAGAGTATATTTATAGTATATTTCATAAACAAATTGTAGGAAGCATTTAGAAGAAATATTATTCTTCCATTCATTTTTTGAATTTTTTTGAGAAGTATAGGTAATATATATTTTCTATAATAAATCTGATAACTAAATCTTTTTCATGAATTTCAATATAAACAAAAATCCTTAGTGCATATTTTAAAATCCATAAAAAAGATTGGTTTATTAAGCCTTCCAAGCACAATAAAATCTGGCCGGATTGGCCGCGTGGAAATGTTTCGGCTTTCCACTCTGGAGGACCCAGGTTTGAGTCTCAGGTCCCACCCCTTGAAAATATTTATCATGGGGTCCAGGCCCAGCCCATCAATCCCTGTACTCCACAATCCGGCTGACCCCTCTGCAGGGGTGGGCAGCCTGTGGAAGTGCTTGTTTCGCCCCGCCACTTAGTATACTCCCTGAATGGAAAGTGGCGCCCCCATCACATAGTATTCTACCTGAATGGAGTGTGGCGTCATCTGATGACAAAAAACAGCACAATAAAATCTTTCTACATAAATAAATTTATTCACAATCTAGTAACATAATACACATCTAGATAACTTTGATGATCTGAAAAATTCCTAACAATGGGATACAAAATTATTAATACAGGAGATCTCCAACTTATGACAGTTGTATTCAAAAATTTCAGTCGTAGTTCAAATCCAATCATATAACTCGAAACATGAATTTCCATAGGCACAAAGTTATAAATATAGTCATGTTCTCCAACTACCAGAATTCAGAATATGCTGAATAAATATATTTATTCTTTGAAATGAGGAAAATGTATATATTATGTGGGCAAAACTAAAGAAAACAATGTAAAAATAAAGATGGAATGCATAAAAGTTATTTTCCTGTGTCTAAGTTCCTAGTATCAACTGCATGGTAAAGCAGTCTTTTATTATCTTGAAGGCAATTCCAAGTTTCACATATCATTTTTCAGAAAGGATCCAGGTTCAGCTTGGCTTGTTAAATCTCATTCTTCAACTTTCTGGATTGATCCCACCATAGGTGTTGGACAGTCTGTGGGGCTATAAAAGTAATCACTGCCAAAAATATCTGCTAAATTCAAACTAACCTGACCAAATTTCTAGCAAATATAAGCTGCAAAGTCATAATATTCAAAACTATCAATAAATCTAAAGATACTTAATAGTTTTATGATCTGCAAGATTCCAGAGTCTGGCCTGGTTCTATGCTTCTGGAAAGTGACTTCCAAAAGTAAATTAACAGCAAAACTAAATCTAACATGAACACAACAAAATCATAACCAGAACTTCACTTTTATTAAAGTAACAAACAAGTATTAGGACTAAATAGCAAAAATATGTTAATGCACTAATAATTTATTGAATTAACAAAAAGCTTTATTTAAACAATAATAAATCATAAAACTGTTAGTGATAAAACTTATGATTAAATCCAAAGAACAATAAATTTATTAATTCAAAATAATAATTAAATCTTAAAAAAATAACTTAGTCTAATACATCCACACACACTGATACATATAAGCAATCAGTTGTCAATATCACAAAAAAGAAATTGAGAGTCATTAATTCAGTTGAACACCAAATTATACTTCTCTGGCCTAAGGGCAAACATCTTTTTTATAGTAACATCTTTTACAAGTCCTGTAACTCAGCTCATTTACATATAGTTGTACAACAACTTCAATTTCTAGTTTACAGATAAAATAAATCATGTCATCTTTTTTACAATTGGAAATACTTATTTACTGATTATAAATCATCAATAAGAGATCATTCTCAAATCAGATCAATGATATTAATTTAAATAGATGATATCATGATAAGTGAGTTTGTTTGGAAGATGGAACTCCTATTCTTTAACTCATACTTTCAAACTTCCAAAACAGAGGATGTGAAATGTAAGTTAACCCTTAAACTAGACATAATACTTCAAATAATAATAAAATAAAGAAGAGCTAATAAAAATAATAATAATAATAATAATAATAATAATAATAATAATAGGATAGGTCAGGATTAAATCTTCACAAACAGTTATTTTTAATGCCACTTCCCAATCATTGCTAATTTTTTAATGCCACTTCCCAATCATTGCTAACCATTAAATAATGGTATCCATTTCTGATCAACTATGAACTGTCTGCATCTGTGGTAGAGTGAATAGAACTTTGCAGTATGTGAATCAATGTCCAGGATTGATCCATCAAAAAGTTTTCAGAAACATGAAATCCAAATTCCATTCTTCCATGAAATTTAGAATGGGATTTAATAGATCAAACCTGGACATTTAAAAAAATTTAAATACAAATACTGCATATTGGAAATACAGTGCATTTTCATCCTTATAACAACTTGGCCATCTGACTAACTGGCAGTTCGCCTTAGTACAGATATGTAAGTTAGAGACCTACTGTATTCAACTACAGTAGTAGAAGGAAAAGTTTGAAATGGATACAGTTTCAGAGAAATTTAATTTTATTAATCTTCTTTGTTATGCTCATCTTCTCTTACAAAAATGTAATTTGGTTCATCAGTTAATTTTTTTGGGATGTTGATCTACATATTATAAAAATAAATTAGCTATTGAATTACATATAGCTCAATATCTCAAAAAATATTTTGACAAGGGCTGATCTGATAGCCAAAATGCATTTTCAGAAGAGAAGTTGAGATAGATAAAGAAGTTTAAAAAAATCAAATTCCTTTGAAATTATGTGCATTTCAAACTTTTGCTTCTGCTGTTCTAGTTAAAAAATAAAAAACAATTGGTAGTTTTTAATTAGTTAAGAAATAGTTGTGATTTTATACTCCATTGTAAAGAATTTTTCAAATCCTTAACTACAGTTTATTATTAATACTATTCTATTTTTTTCTAAATTTGATGGAGGAGTGATGACAAGATATAGAAATATTGAAAAGGAAAATATTTATATTCAAAATGAAATTAAATATGGTTTAAAGAATTCAAATGAAAATATACAATAAATATATAACACAACAACAATAACAAAAACAAAGCACCTTTAGGAGCTAGAAGTGTTTAATTTTTATTATTGTTGATGTGTTTTAGTACTATAGAAGTTATGAATATTTTATGAAAATATTATATTATATTACTGTATTACTTCGAATTTAAGCCGCAATAGGATTTTAAAATTGGAAAAAAAGATAATAAGATGTTAAAATATTTGCTTTGAATTTAAGCCGCATCCAAATTTTATGTCTTCAAAATTTGAATAAAAAGTGTGGCTTAAATTCGAAATAATACGGTAATTAAAGTTTATTATGTTACACATTAATAATTACAAATTTAATGAGATACAGATAATCTTTCTCTAATAATCTTAAACTCAAGTATGTATATACCATACATACTTGTGTTTAAGCTGAGAATTTTTTTCTAAAAAAATTATTTGAAGAGTTTATATATGGTTCAATCAGAAATCAGAAAATTTTTTGCAATATTGTAAGATTTTCCAACTTACTTGTCAGTCATGATGCATTCTCTTTGCATCAGCCACATGATTCACCATATTTATTTCCAATAAAAATTATCTTACAGATTCTTTCAATTTTTTTATTAAAAAAAATGTGGATAAGTATGACTGTACATAAATTAATATTTTAGTAGATATTTATATATTAGATACTGCATAAATACAATCAAAAATATATGAAGCAGTTGCATTGCATTGTCTTTGCATAAATATCATTCTATGGTAGCAACTGGATGCACCATGTTTATTTTTTAAAATGCCTATTTCTTCTTGATTATATTATTAAAAATATGCAGATATATCTAAATGTTCCACAGGATTTCTATATACATAGATGGCCTGCTCATTGTTTAAAAGTGAAACATTACTGGTGGGCTCAGTGGTGGGCTACTTTCACGAATGTACATTCAAAGCTATGGTAAATTGACTTTATTTTGATGGCCAGATCTGGCCCATTTATTTTAATAAATGTGATGAACAGATTCTAATAGTTAATAAAAAAAGTGTAGAATCCAAATATGGAGTTTAAACCATTTTTTTATTATAATTTTTTACAAATACACAATTTTGATAATTCGAACGAAGTGCTCAAAATAATCCAATTTTCGCATTTTCGTAATCATTTAATGTTTCAAGCAAGGAGAAAAACAGATTTAAAGGCCATCGAGGGTGCATTGTAATAAAAAAACCATTATTATATGCATTTATGCTAAAAAATGTAGAGTTATGAAAAAATAAATACAAATGAAGGGAGTGGAAAAAATTTGTTTTGACAAAGATTATAATTAAACAATACACAAGAAGATAATTACACTATTAATATCAAACAACAGCCTATCCTTAATAAGTTTATTTTAAACTTAATAAAGATAGGTTGTTATTTGATATTAATTGTATCAAATTTAAATTTTATTTAAGCTAAAAAGATTACACATTACTAAAAAGTATTGTCTTGTTCAGTTTATGTCTTACAGATGCTGCATTGCCCTGCATCTGCAAGGTTACATATTTTGAACATGAATATAACCTGATCCTGGTGTATATGTCAGTTATTTTCCTTATTAACTGAATTTCATGCAAATCTTCAAAACTTATTTCTGCCATTATTGCATGACAGAAACCCAACTGTTCTAACTTTCTGTAATTTTCTGGCTGAGAATAATGTTGTATTACATATCTTGCTATCTTCTGAGAAATTGAATTTTTCATCATCTCATGCTGAATTATGAGGAGTCTGAATGACTTAATGACTTTTCTACATATTTTATTATTTCAATTACACCATCTGATGCAAACACAAGGCCTCCCCTATTTACAAAATCAATAAAATATCTGCTGGATGCATGTGTGTGGTCACTTTCAAATCAGGATTTGATAAGAATGTTGCAACACATATCACATATAAGATCTCTTATTAATTTCCTAATTACATATCCTGCAATATAAATCAAAATATTTTCTGACATTTCTGATAGGTATGGCAAATCAATCTGGGACATAATAGTCTCTAATATTCCATCATTTGAGAGCACATTATCATCATTATCATCATCATTATTATTATTAGGAAAACATCTTTGGTTTGATCTGAAATCAAATATAGAGTATTGTAGTGAATTAAAATTTATAAAATTTACATTTCCTAAGGACAGGTGTTTGCAAAATAGCAGTTTTCTAAGGGCCCACCTGAACTGGTCAACACTAGGATTATTGTTGTTACCTCCCCTAGCTTGAATGCAAGAAAAAAATATCTCCAAATTATCTTGAGATACCTTATAAAGTAACAGGTATTTGAAAATATTAGAATTTTCTTCTAATAATTTTTTAACAAGAAGTTGTGCATTCTTTATGCACATGGCAAAACCTAATACAAAAGTTTTTCTTTGATGGAGCGTAATAGCTGTACCACCTATAGATAAAGAAGTTAAATATTCTAGAGAGTGTTCAAATATAGCATCCAAATAAATTTTATTTTCTATTCTTAATGGCTGTTTAAAACCCTTATCAAAAGGATTTCTTGTATTTAAAATATCAAATAATTGATCCAATATTCTAATAAACTGAATGGTTGAAGTTCAGTATTTTCAACAGCACTAACCAGCAGTCAAGAAAACAAGTTTTATTACTCAAACATAAAAACGTTTTCGGTATATTTCCTATACCATCCTCTGTTACATTTCAGAATACGACCGATTTTCTAAATTTAATCGGTCGTATTCTGAAATGTAACTGAGGATGGTATAGGAAATATACCGAAAACGTTTTTATGTTTGAGTAATAAAACTTGTTTTCTTGACTGCTGGTTAGTGCTGTTGAAAATACTGAACTTCAACCATTCAGTTTATTAGAATATTGGATCAATTATTTGAATTAAAATTTTACATTTCTTGTTCCAGAAATAAACATGAGCTCCTGATAGTTTATTTTTAAACTTTCAATGGTTGCTTCACACCCTTGAAAATCAAGGTGTTTCATTTTTAATAAATAATCCAAAGCATCAGCAACACTAGAGTTTGTGCAACCAATTTTACATTTCTTGTTCCAGAAATAAACATGAGCTCCTGATAGTTTATTTTTAAACTTTAGCTGTTCCTGCTCTTGTAGTCTATTTAATTTAACTATATTCCATTTGACCATTTGACATCTCCTATTTTTGAAGTTATAATCCTTTTTTCTGATAGTGTGTTTCTTGCCTGCGAATAGTGAGAATCGACTGTATGTATCATATAGCAATATTTTTTTTAAATATAATTTTATTAAACTCTTTAGTACTAACTTGTTTTGCATTTATTAAAATATATCAAATTTAACTTTAAAATTTTAATTAATAATTATTAAAGCAAGTACTTCGAATTTTTAAATACTGTACTTTCATCACTTTTATTAGAAATTTTTATAAATCAGAAATAATTTAATTTATATAACATGTTAATATTAATTGTAAATTTTAATGTTATATTTTAAAAATATTTATAAATCTATTAACAATTTTAGCTTGCTTTCCAAAGGAAAGTGAGGCTTATGAGATCAGTATGCTGAATGACTGTGTCCTTCACTAACATTTTATAAACTAATTAGTATATTTTAATGAAATTTGGTGTTGATGTTATACCATGAAAATTGTTGAAATCTTCATAACTAAATTTAAAAAAATATGTAATATGTTATTTCAGAATTTAAGTTGATAATACAATAGCCTTTACATATTTATTATGCTACATTATTAAAGACAGATAATTTAAATGTGTATAAATGGTCTCATACATTATAAGCCTATAATGTTTTTAAAACAAAATTTGGAAATTGTATTTCATTATTTTTTTAATTTCAGTGTTGCATGTTTGTTGCAAAGCCAGAACACAAAGAACGGCTCCTTACAAGTTGGCCAGATGGCTGCATGGTAAAATGATTACTTACCACCTTGGAGGATCTGAGTTTAATTTTGGGTCCAATTTCTAAGGAGGGCCTGGATCTGGCCCATTGAACACCATCTTTCAACCTTTCAGTTGAGTCCACCATGGGTATTAATTGACCAACTAAAAATGGTCACTGTCAACAAATTGTGATTCAATAACATATTAAAAAATTAACTTAATTTTTTACTAACATTTTAGTAGGTTAACTACTAAAATGTTAATTACTAAGTTAACTTACTAGGTTAACATTTTAATTAATCTGCCCTGAAAAGTAATCTTGGCTCTATATTATTTAACCCTCTGAGATGTTCTTTTGATATATTCTAAACTATAGATGGATATGTTGGATTTTTATGAAATCTAGCAGGAAGATTGATTCAGTGAAAATGATTTCAATGATATATCAATTAATCTATCATTATCAATAATTTAAAAATGTTGGAGATTCAAACTTTAAAAATTTTTCCTTTATAACTTTTGAACTATTTGATTAAAATGTAATATAGTAATTGTTGAAGTTGAAGTAAGATTAATTGATTCTGTAGATTCATCAATTTAAAAATGATGGACCTTCAATCTTCTGATTTCCTGTAAAATATATACAGCAATACCTCGCATAGTCCAGTTAATTGGTTCCTCTTTCTTTCCGGACTAATTGAAACCGGACTATTCGAGGTACTTAACCTATGGGAAAAATTATAATTGGTTCCAAGAAATTTTCGATTTGCTCCATAATATATATTTTTTAAATCGTAAATTCTTACATTAATAATTATTTCATACTCATTAAACATTAAAATCTTTTATAAAGATTTATAATAGACAGAAGGGGCAGAAAGTAGATCCGAGCCCATAAAGACAAATAAATAGAGGGCTCGCCCAGTAGGTGAACGCATTCGCTTTCTCCAAGTCGGCCGCTTGGTGCCATTACAAACCTAGAGCGGTTCTCTGCGTAAAGGCGGATTCCCACTTGAACTGAGCCGCCGCGGGCTGATGAGTCTCAAACGCCGATATGCCCAGTATTCGTTCCCATTCAATGATTCAATTAAGCGTTTGCAATAAACAACTGACGACATTGCACTTGAGAGGTAGGCACTATAACAAATGTTGTTCAGATGACAACATTGCACTTGAGAGGCAGGCACTATAAACAAATGCGGTAAACAACTGACGACATTGCACTTGAGAGGAAGGCACTATAAACAAATGTTGTTCAGATAAATTTGACAACATTAGAGCAGCCGCCTGCTTGTCTCAGTTCATAATAGTGGCTATTCCAGTCATATATAGGTAGGAAGTAGTGAGCACACTTATATTTCATATTTATTCTAAAAAAATAAAGCAAATTAAAATTTTTTTATTAACAATTACAATCCAGACTATAGTGAAACCCGGACTATTTGAAACCGGACTATGCGAAATATTGCTGTATTATCATTTACAGAATTATTTAATCAAATTTTATGATATTCAATTTTATAAGTTATACCGTTAAATATGATTTCCATCAAAACTTATAATGTAGCCTTGTTTTGTCAGCTTATATACAGACAATGAACTTTAAATTAAATTATGCAAAACATTTTTCATCAAAATCATATTATTATTTAAAGAAGATGCATTGCAGCAGTATATACAACTTTTTTGGCTGTTATTTATTCACATTGGAAGATTACATTTTTTGTTTGATATAGTTCAATGAATAAATTTTGTTATTTTTGTCATATGACAAGATGCTTAAAGTAATGTAACTGCTTTAGAGTAATATATCTTTACTGCTTAGTTGAAATATTTTTCATTATATTTGCTTTCCTTTCATAATATATATAGCAGATTTTTGCTTTATAGTAGTATTCCTTTTTCTCATTCTTTTCATACATGTTGTCTAGATACTATAGTTCTTTTCAAGAAATCATTATAAATGAAAAACATTCTTTTGTTTCTCTTATTTATTTATACTTTTGGAAAATAGAATATTTCTTGTGTTAAGATATCAATTTCAAATTTTATGTAATAATGTCCTCTTACAAAAAAGTTTGTTATGCTTTAAGTATAAATAATATACTTTATTTCTTGTGTTTAGATATCAATTTCAAATTTTATGTAATAATGTCCTCTTACAAAAAAGTTTGTTATGCTTTTTTTTTTATAAAAAATTTATGCAAATATTTATTTAGATTACATGGAAACTTGTGATAGCCTGCATTTATGAAGGTATTGTTTTTGAAAGCACTCATTAATTTTTATCACATTTCCTGAGGGTGGTTTGCATTCCCTGTCTGATATACCTTAAATTTTGGAAATATTATATTAAGTTTTTCATACATTTGTGGCTCAGATTAATTATTTTCTTTTTTATATTCATTTATTAGTTTTATTTAAATGTATTCTTTAACTCATCATCAAGTCAGGCATTATAAATTATAACTTGTGCATCATAGTGATTGGTAGCCTTCCAAGTAATAGAACTGTTACATGAAAAAATCTTTAATGTTGTCTCTTGTACAGTTTTCATATAGTAACTATGATTTAACTTTTCAGATGCAAACTTTGTTTTTTGTAGTTTAACATACTGATTAGGCTTACTTGCTGTATGATATTGTTTAGTTTCATCTTCACTTTTTGTTTGTTTTATAATTCACTAGATTCTTTCTTTCATTTTTCTAAGTACTGAGAAAATAATTGACTAATTTTAAATACATTTCTTAAGCTATTTTAGGAAAATAATACAGAAAAAAAAAAAAATTTTATTAATAAAAACTATGATTACATTATAGTAGACATTCAGTAGTGAAAATGAGAGAGTATGACACAAAGAAAGTGGAAGTAAGAAAAATCAGAAAAGAGATGTCATTAATTATGCATATAAATATATTGGTGAAAGTCTAACTGGTGTCATTTCTTCACATTTATAAGTTAGTGTTTTTTCTCTCAGACAGAAGTTAAATTCAGTGAAATGTACTTTTTTCCTTTTCAAAACATTGTAAATTGAGTATGGTCTCTACTGTATTTAAGCAAATATAGTAATAAAGAAATATCTTATTTTAAATATTTTTATAATAAAATAAATATATAATATAAAATCAATATAATCTGTATAAATATTTTTTCTTTCTGATAGTTTGTGGAAAAGTTATTAATATAGTTTCCAGTATTTTACAATGTTATTCTAATTATGAAATTATATGTGATGGTAATACATACTTCAAAGCAAGGACTTCACTGGGAGAAGAAAATTTTAAAAATGTTCCATTGAAGAATTTTATTCTTTCAGAGGAAGTGAAATTGTTGTTTGATTTTCAATACAAGAATGAAGTGTTAGTCCATATTACATTGATTTTTCTTTTCTTTATAGATTATTTATAAATACAGATAATATATAAATATTTATCAGATTTTAATAATAATTTAATGATTCAATTTATTTTTCCTCTATATTCTTTTATTCTCAATGATGATATTCAAAATTCAGAAGATATAATTCATAATACCAAGCTTTATACATCAAGCTCTGTAGAATACAAGAAATGTGTATCTTGGTTACATTTTGCAAATAAAAACATAATAGAGAGTAATGCATGAAAACTATAGACAGGTAATAATGCATGATAACTGATTCTAGAGAGTAAACTTTCAGTATGTGTGAAATTTAACTCTTTAGAAATCTTGCACATATAAAATTTGCATGATAAACGTAAGAAAGAATATGAAATAAGGGATTAGGTTACAGGGAGGTAGTATGGGGATAATTATGAAATTTTTATGTAAAGAAAATGTTTAATAATTTTCACTTTGTGGCTTTTATCCTGTTTAGGTGCTATAATGTATATACACATCATGGAAGTGGAATAAAAAAAATTAATCCTGACTTTATTAATCTAGATTTTTTGAATCAGTTTTTTGTATTTATTAGTTGAAAATATCCATTTTTGATGGTGGTTCCTAAATTTTTTCAGTTGTAGAAATATTTTTCAAATTTGTTTTTACAGATATTGTTCTAAATAGAACCTCTTGGTATAATTTGGATTTTTTATCCTATCCTATTGATTTTGTAGGTTTAATATATTGAAGTTATTTCAGTTTTGGGATGAGATAAATAACTTATTTTTAAAATTTTAAATAAAAATTGAATTTTTCATACAATAAGCTATAAAATGCCAAAAACTGAAAAAAATATTGTAGATTATAGGAAAATATTGATTAATTCTGTTAAAATAAATAAAAGGATATCCTAATCATTTGTTTTTGTTTCATTTTCATTGATATTTAGGAAAAAAACATGAAAAATGAAATGTAAACACTCTGCAGCTCATTTATCAAAGTCATGGGCATGGCACTTTTATTGCTTTACAACAGTGGTGGCCAACCCCATGCCCACGGGCGCAAATGCGCCCGCAGTTGGTCTGTTATGCGCCAACGGCAAGATTTCCAAAAAATTAATTTAAAAATATCATTTTTTAACTTTTCTTAATCATATGAAAATAATTTTAAAATAAGTAATAATAATTTTATTTCAATCTTTTTATTAGTTTGAGTTTACTGCAAATCTACTAAAATAGTACTTCTATCTACTGAACGAGAATTATAATTTACAAAATTATAAAAAATAAATACAGTAATAACTAAAAAATGTAGTCTAAATGTTTTTAATATGTCCAGACTTATAGCACAAAAACCTTTGATCTACCGACAGCACTTGGCATGCTCCGAGGCTGTGCGGGAAAAGGTTCGTGTGGACTTGGTTTGCATTATTCGCATTCATGCTGAAATGTGAACATACAACGATGACGCAACAGTATATTATGCTTGTAAATTGATATTAACAACTGAATTGTGTGTATTATCTGTTGAATAGTTGTTTCCAATAATTCACAAATTTATTAAAGTTATTTTTGGATAAAAATACTTACTTATAACGACAAAAAAGAATTCTACTTAACATGTCTGAAGAAGGATCAAGTAAACGGGCACGTTTTAACTTATACAGAAGTGAGGTGGCTTAGCAAAGTCAAAGTATTAGAACGTTTTCTTAATTTGATTGTTGAAATAAAAGCATTTCTTGAACAAAAAGGGGAAATTTATAGTACTCTTGAAAATCCTAACTGGCTAGGTGATTTAGCTTTTTTAGCTGACATTTCTCAGA